>JAVJIF010007017.1:0-192677 GCA_038442645.1 Agave tequilana | reverse complement strand
ATGGGGAATCGATGTCGTAGGATCAATCAGCCCTTCTTCGACAAGAGGTCACCGGTTTATCCTGGCAATAACCAATTACTTTTCAAAATGGACAGAAGTCATACCACTGCTTGAAGTCAAAACCTCTAACGTAGTTAATTTCATCAAACACCATGTCATCCATCGATTTGGTGTCCCTAGGCGGATCATCCATGACAATGGTCCCCAATTCATAAGCCAGGTATTCTATCGGTTTCTGTGATAAATACCGAATTCAGAATGTGGCTTCAACTGCCTATAATCCCGCCGCTAATGGCTTGGCAGAAGCATTCAACAAGACGATCATCAAGCTACTCAAGAGTTCGTCTCCTCGAATAAGCGAGATTGGGACGAAAAGCTTGGTGAATGACTTTAGGCCTACCGAACCACGGTTCGGACACCGACAGGTAATACACCCTTTTTCCTGGTGTACGGGTGTGAAGCAGTCATCCCGTTGGAAATCCAGATGCCGTCGTTGTGAATCGCTTTAATGACTAAAATCACATCAGAAGACAATGATAGGTTGCGTCTTCAAGAGCTCGAAGCCTTAGATGAGAAGCGACTACAAGCTCAGCAACACATCGAGCTGTATCAAGCTCGAATCTCAAAAGCCTTCAATAAGAAGGTCAAATAAAGAGTCTTCCAGAAAGGAGATTTGGTTTTAGCCGTCAGACGACCGATGATTATGACGCACAAGACCAAAGGCAAATTTTCAGCCTAAATGGGAAGGTCGTTTGTAATAGAAACAGTCTATTCAAACGGAGCATACCGCCTTATGACTCCAGATGGCGATTTACTCAAGATGCCGATCAATGGCAAGTTCTTAAAGAGAAGTATTATCCTTGATTAAGGATCCTTCTCATGATCAAGTTAACACTATACCTCTGATCAAGACCTTCATATCCAAGGTACATACAAAGAGAGCCTCTTTCTTCCTCCAAACGAGATCATACAACCGTAAACCAGTTGGAACCTGGTCATACACTGGTTGTCCCAAAGGAGAATCAAGGTTACACATGTGCTAACCAAATGATCCAACACCTTTAACGGTTAAGGATAGAGGAAAATGTCGGCCTTTAAGCCCAACATGAGTCCTCGACAACTCATCATGCTGAGGGGAATAGTATGGCTAGCCCAACTCAAACGGTAGTTGGTAAAGGCATATCAAACCCATTGACAGCTGAGGATTTGCTAAAAATCCTAAGGGACCTGTTCCCAGTTGATTCCCTCTCCAAATCACTTACCAATTCTCATCCATAGAATGGTAAGACCAAATATACATTTCGCTGTTACGTTAACATTAAACCTATGACAGTGATTCCCTCGTTTCTCCTCGTAAAAACGAGCTCTCCAAAATCACTTACCAATTCTCATCCATAGAATGGTAAAACCACATATACATTTCGCTGTTACGTTAACAATAAACCTATGACAGTGATTCCCTCGTTTCTCCCGTGAAAACGAGACCTTTTCCCAAACTCCATTACAACTTCGAGCTTGGTGGTTTCTCAACCAGTTATGTCATCGCGACCTCCGAACTGGCAGATAGCCAAGTCTCAACCTTGAGCCTGTTGACATTTACAAAAGACAGGTCTCGATACTTGTTGACATTTATAAAAGACAAGTATCACTAACCTTGAGCTTGGTGGTGTCTCAATCGTTATGTCATTGCGACCTCTGAACCAGCAGACAGCCAAGTCTCAATTTCGAGCTTGTTGACATTTACAAAAGACAAGTCTCAACCTTGAGCCTGTTGACATTTACAAAAGACAGGTCTCAATACTTGTTGACATTTATAAAAGACAAGTATCACCAACCTTGAGCTTGGTGACGTCTCAATCGGTTATGTCATTGCGACCTCTGAACCAGCAGACAGCCAAGTCTCAATTTCGAGCTTGTTGACATTTACAAAAGACAAGTCTCAACTTTGAGCCTGTTGACATTTACAAAAGACAGGTCCCGATATTTGTTGACATTTACAAAAGACAAGTATCACCAACCTTGAGCTTGGTGGCGTCTCAATCGGTTATGTCATTGCGACCTCTGAACCAGCAGACAGCCAGGTCTCAATTTCGAGCTTGTTGACATTTACAAAAGACAAGTCTCAACCTTGAACCTGTTGACATTTACAAAAGACAGGTCTCGATGCTTGTTGACATTTACAAAAGACAAGTATCACCAACTTCGAGCTTAGTGGTTTCTCGACCAGTTATGTCATCGCGACCTCTGAACTGAACTGGCAGATAGCCAAGTCTCAATTTCGAGCTTGTTGACATTTACAAAAGATAAGTCTCAACCTTGAGCCTGTTGACATTTACAAAAGACAAGTCTCGATACTTGTTGACATTTGCAAAAGACAAGTATTCCCCTTTTAGTCCCACAAGGGCTAATCTTGAGCTTGGTGGCTTCTCAACCGGTTACGTCATCATGACCTCTGAACCGGCAGATAACCAAGTCTCATCATTCAGTACAGTAAGGACTATTTTCTCAGAAGACTGCAATACAACTTGGAAGCGACAATTCAAAGGATAAAACAAGTCAAAATACGGCAGGAGGGCCAAGACAAAATTACTTTTATTGATTCAAAAAGGAAGGGATACATGGAGGCACATATATTACAAGCTACGAGCGTACGTCATATAATCTGATCCGTTCTTCAAGGAAGGACAGCCTGCCTCCCTATCATCAGCAGCCCTAACAAGCGCCTGTGACCTCAGCTCAGCCTCATTAAAATTCTCCGTCTGGGCCAAGCGAGCCTCGACCTCGGCCAAGGTTTCCCTTTGAGCTAACCCCTATCGCGAGAGCTCGTCACTCTGAGCCTTAAGCTGCTCAAGACGCGCAGTTTCTTCAAGACGCACTGGTTCAGCTTTGGATAAGAGAAGATTTGCCTTCCTGATCATCTCCTTGGCCTTCTCGATTTGTCTTCAGCGTCAAGAAGAGCACTATTAGAAGTATCAATGGCGTCCTCAAGCTCTACTTACCTTGTCTCCAAGGATTTCAAGTCCGAAGAAATGGCCTTAGCAGCTTCCTGAGCAGTAAGATGAGCTTCGTGCATTTGAGCGACAAGGTGCGCCAGCTGCTCGTCAATCGAGACTCCAGGTCCGAACGGCCGAGACGGCGCCATTCTTTCACGTCCCTCTCAATTGGTCTACCAGAAGCCCTAATGCAGCAGCCTGGTTATCCCCTCTGAAGTCCCGGATATTCTCAATACTGCGGGAGAGGACCACATTTAAAGTAGAAAATGGCATAGCCGAGCCTTTCAAGACCAGATCGATGGATCGCTTCAAGCCTTTGTAAAAGCTATCGACTATTTCAGCTACAAATTCATTTTCAGCCTCAGCCACTCCTGGCAGACGGGCAGCCTCAGAAGATCCCACCGGCCTTGTTGATATTACCGTGGAAGGAATAGCGGGAACACTGGCTGCAGCAACATGAGAGGTCATCGGTGATCTCGGAGGAGTCTTCATCGAAACCAGTACACTAGCCACAACCGAGGTAGGACTAGTGACCATTTCCTGGACAGCAGGCTCAACCACCAGCGTCGCGAAAGTAGGACTTGTAATCACCCTCAGCTCCGCACTTGGCAAAACTGATGGCACCTCACTCGTTGATATAGTTGGGAGTGAAGTTGCCGCCGTGACTACCATCCCTTCAATCTCTGTTCCTCTGGCTGGTTCAGGCTGATAAGGGGGCAGGTCACCATACAAAGCATCCAACACAGCAGCATCCGCCGCGGTCGAAGTGCTCATGTCATCCTTCGATCCCTCAGGAAGATCGGTCGGCTCCCTTGAAGTTGACACACCCAGAGGCAGAACACCTGCAACAAGACTGTGTTTAGGTAGGACACAACAAATAGTAAAAGTCAAACGGTCAAAGCAATACCAAAAGACGATGTCGCCTCAATTGTCTTGGCGGCTACATCAGTCTCTACGGGCTCCATCAGAAAATCTTTGGCGGAATCAACACGGACAGCCGGCTCGCCCTCGCTCGCCGAACCCTCCGTGGTCCACCCAAAGGAGCTAGAAGTTTCGGAACCTCCTTTCGAAGTCCCGGCGCCCGAAGGACCTACGCCAGCCGCATCATCTCCGGACTCTTTTGAGACGGCAAAATAGCCAGCCTCATCACCCTCTTTATAGGTGAATAGGAGATCATAATGTTCCCCATGTTCTTTGACGGCCGCAGCTCTCGAGCTTGTCACCACCTCAGTTCCTGCATCGCAAAACAAATGATGAGCTGTCTAAAACACATATAAGGTATATTACAAGGACAGAGTTGACTTTACCCAAGTCCGGAGCAACTTCGCCAGTCGCCGGTTCAGCAACTGACGGTTCAACTACTAATGGGGCAAGAGGAGGAAGCGCCACAGATGGTTCGCCCTCTACAACGACCGTGGGAGCTTGGCGATGGGGCTTCTTCACCAGCTGCTTCCTACGAGACCCACTTGTCCGTTTGCGCTTGAGAGGAACGCCGGGATCCTCCTCCTCCGCCTCTTTTACATGTCTTGGGGGAGTTATCCCATCACACCAGAACCAGCTGCAGGAGTCTCAGCACCTGTCTCCGCTTCGAAGCGAGACTTTCCGCATCCGAGGCTTCGCTGTCATTGATAGCAACGAATTCTTCTATGCCCGGGACGCGAACCCTCTTATCTTCCCTTTTCTCAGAGACCTTCCGCTTCAGCCGCTGAGAAATCAACTTCACACCAGAATTGTTAACAGTGAATCCGAAGAGTGTGGAGTTGAAAGTTGCATACCACTGGCAGAAGCTCAGGGTCATTAGGAGTCCTCAACGGCATATGCAGCCGCGCCTCGGTACAGCGTGCAATGAAGAATCGCCAGGCTCGGGCTCCATCAATGAGGCTCCCCATAAAAGCCAGATTGAGGTTTGGGTTGCCCACATACAGTTGGTCATATCCAAACTGTCGAGCAAACCGACTTGGAACATAAGGCTCCAAGTAGCAGGTATCCCCGCTTCGGTATAATAAATGTGAGGGCCGAAGCTGACCAGCCACTCAAAAATTTCCCGGCTCAGCGATGACTGCCCTTCCCCCGCGTTTTTAAACTCCTCATCATAGCCTGCATCCCGAATATGGGGAAGCAGCGGAAAAGACTATAGACGTCATAGCGACGCACCAATTTACGGGCCTCAGCCACGTAAATCTTTTGCCACGAGCGTCCTTCGAATCGGCAGAGAAGCGCCATTCGAACACCTTCGGGGGGGTCCTCTCCAGCTTCAATCAAAGAGGGACAGTGCAAAGCAAACCACGCCATTAAATTAGTGTACGACAGACCTATCCTGGGATTAGGTCCGTCGCGGGGCGAAATGGTCCCCTTTCCACGCTTCATCGCTGGCGGCCTACAGAAAGCCTCTGTTAATGCGCGAAGGCCTCTCTGGATACAGCACACCATGGCCGGAAGAAGTCCCAGAGGACGACCGTAAACCAAACGAACAGCGGGCAGCAGGACATTCGGATGAATAACGTCACCCGAAGAACACGGCATCACGCACCTCTTCAACCAGACTATCAAGAAACCTGCCAGCAGTGCCTTCCGAGACATCGGCCGACGAGCCTGGTGATGGAAACTTCGAAGAACATCGCCTTTTTCATAGGGACCGTCATCTTCTTCTATAATTAGATCCCCTTGATAATGCTTTTGCATCCGACTAAAGATGTCCTCGTCAGCAACTCCACAATGAACCGCTTCAGGAGTGTTCCCCATATCTGGGAACAAATAATCTCCCCCAGCTCTTCAAGCTGCATGAAGTCCCCTTATTGCTTCCATGCATACTGGAGCAGATGTATAGATGGCACATTAACTCCCGGTAGGTCTCAAACAAGGCGGGTTCCTGCTTCTCCAAAAGTACTAATTCCTCCTCACACGGGAAGTATTCTTCATATGGGAAAGATCCCAAGGGCAAAGCAGAGACTTCCCACATCTCATGCAAAGCCATACCCAATTCGCCAACAGGGGTGAAGAAGGTCCCTGTAGCCAGGCAGTACAACTCGAAGATGGCGTAGAAACATGCTACGCTCATTTGAATGCCGTAGCAGGTAGCCCTGACGGCCTCATGAAGGTTCAGCCTCTCCAGATCCTCCTCGAAATGAGCAAGGACGTATACAGTTAAATCCCTTCACCATGCCTTCGGAGGGTGAATCCAGCCAGGAGTCCTGAAATCAGTGGCCGGATAGTTCACATTAACTTTAAAGAATTGATTGCCAAAGGTCTGTGCCACCGCAGGATTTTCTCCCACCGGAATGTCTCGCGACACATTCCCTGGGTGTAGACCCATTATGCAACGAGGAGGCCCTGCTCCTGCGTAACCAGGAGACTGAAGCATCAATTTTTCTACATGGACGGAGTCAATACTCCGCTCACTTCCCATGACATCTTCCGAGCCTGCGTCACGCATTCAAAGAAAGACAAAGAAAAATGCCGCTTGTTAGACGGAAGATAGAACTTCTCGCCGTCCAACTGGAAAATCCATTGCCCCTCCCCGGCCAGCAGCTGGCGATCAGGGTCTGGCGCGACGTCCCCGAACATGAAGTCCGGCTTCCTATAGGTTCGACGGTCAAAATCGTCAAGGGGAGCCGTAGTCAGAATGCTCCTCGTGGTGCGTTGATCCCCACCATAAATAAGCGTGTCTCGAACAAGAGAGCTCCACTCACTAAACAGAGAAGCCTGCCCTTGGAATTGCAGGCTGATATTGCCGTCCAATCCCCTGGTCATCCCAAATAGACTGTTCAAAGGATCAGGAGTATAGTGCACTGCAGGAACAAAGAGAAACTATGATTAGTTCATCAACCGAATAAGGGCTAGAACCAGAAAGGAAAATTTGATAAGGCATAGCCTCGCCCTCTGAGCGAATCTGGCCTAACGATAGCTTCGCCCCGAAGCTTAGCGTCGCAGCTGCAGTGTAACTCCGCATCCCACACGAGGGCAGGATGCAGGAAATATCCAAGTGTTAACTTCGCTCTAGAAGTTTAGCTTCGAACAACAGGATGCGACAAAGCCTCAAAGGCTAACTTCGTCAGAAGGGCATTACGGTCCTTTTCTGTCAAAATTTCAAAGGACAGCTTCGCATCCTGTCATTCAACAGGATGTGAATCGCCTAAAGGATAGCTTCTCTTGGAAGCTTAAAGAAGAACTCTTCAGTTCTTGAATTCTCGATCAAGAAATCAAGGTAAATTCAGGGAATTGGACTTCCTAAAATCACAAAACCATGGTTGATCTCGTGTTGGAGTCATTTAAGGACAGCCAGAAACTGGCTTTAAGAGAGAGACGACAGTCTCTAATCAAAAGGGAAAGTTCCCTACCGGCGATTGGTCGTTCGATGACCGGAGGAGGGGAAGGACCCTCTACTGCAGAAGTTGCCCCCTCTTTTCCGCTCGTCTCTTGGACGCCATTGAAGAACCTTGGAAGTTCTTAAACTCTCGAATGAAGAGGAAAGAAGAAGAAGGAAAAAGAGTCAAGTACTCTGGAAAATTCAAAGAGAAGTAATATCTTCTCTCTCAGCCCGATGGGGCACTTATAGGCTTATGATCCCTGAAGCGACGCCTCGTAAAAAGCACAGCCCGCCATTTCGAATTAATTTGAAACAGCGCCTTCCCGAGAAGCGCTGATTCAGCCCCACTAAGGGCTAACTTCTCCACGAGTCAAATGCGGACTTCGCGCGATGTATCAATAACTTCGCCAAAAAGCTTGCCTTCGCTTCGCTAAAAGCACAGTCCGAACTTCGCGGGAAACTCATGCTAGTTTCGCTGGAAGCGCGTTTCTGATTCAGAAAGGATTCTATCTTTAACTTTGCGTGAAGTCTAACTCCGCCGGACCAATTCAAGTGTTCTCAAATCAAAAGAGAAGGCATAGCAAATCAGATGAGCGAAAACTGAACTTTATTGATTTAAAAGGAAAGGTACATGGATACTACTACATCAAGGTTGTGTTTCATACAACAGAGTCATTTTCTCAAAAGACATACAAGTGGTCTTATCTACTTCCAAGCGAAACCAACTGGACACGAAAGGCCTTCCTTCTGCACAAGACCGTAATCCTTCACATAATGGCAGATAGTGCCACCAGGACAGATGGTGTCACCAGGACAAGGCCGTAAGCCTTCGCACAAGAACAGATGGTGCCACCAGGACAAATGGTGCCACCAGGAAGTTGAACCTTCCGTAATCAAAATTGGTAAAGGACTGATCGCCACCAGCAGGTTGGATCTTCTTTAATAAAAATTGGCAACGGGAAGATCTGCGACCTCACAGGTGACGTCCGCTTTCCCGAAGTGGATCATCTCGGATAAGCGATTACCAGCCTCGCCTCAAAGTAGATCATCTCTGATAAGCGACTGCCAACCTCTTCTGGGACGCACAGCGGCTGCCTCAGTTTGTTCCTCCTGCTTAAGAGCAAAATCTCAACTGGAAAAGTAAGAGGAAATTTCCTGATTTCTTTCATCAAGTCACAAGATTGGCGGACATAGCTCACTGCAAGGTAAACCGGAACAAATTAACAGTTAAACACAGGAGAAGCTACAAAAGCACTAAGTCAAATTCTTCGAGGAGAAGCAATCCGATTTCGATTTAGTCAAGCATTGATTTCAGTTAAAACAGAGGATAGCCTCGCTTGCACAGTGATGATGGGCTAGCTCAGCAAACACCAAGTCCTCGCCTCGCCTATACGGCTAAGCCAAACTGATCCTGAGGGACGCAGTCTTGACCCTACCTATATGGCAAGACTGGCTCAACTTTGAAGGCACTAAGTCCCAAGTTTTGCCTGTGTGGCGAACTTAGCAAGCAAGCATGCTATGATCTTTCTTTGATTAAGACAAAATGATAACTTCGCTGGGAAGCTGGACTGAAGCCCTTCTCTGCAAATCAGTCAGATACAAAATGAAGAACAAGAGAAAACGATCCCTGAAGCAGTTGTTGAAGTTAGATTAAGGGAGATAAATTCCCTAAAAGATCATTGATGAAGTCTTTGAATGATCAAGACTTACCGGTCCTTGGCCGGGTAATAACCAGAGTGGGCATCCCCACTAGTTCAGAGATCTGAGTATCTCTCTCAACCAAGGAAAGAGAAGAAGAGCAGATTACTTCTCTTCAGAGGACCTCAAGTGTTCTATTTATAGGCCTCATGGCCTGAGCATTGTCGCCTCAAGCGTGAAAGCACGAGCGCTTTTAAGGCATTCATTGCGCCTTGTGAAAAGGGACGGTTTTCCTTGGAACCGTGCAAAGGAAGAAACGCTCTCCCTCATAAAGGCATTCATTACGCCTTAAAGAGAGGGAATATCCTCCCTCAGAAACACGCGAAGGAAGAATATCTCCCTCGATTAATGTGAGAGAAGTCATTCTGACCTCGAAAAAGGAGTAATCCTTCTCGTAACGGGCCCACAGCAGCTGGCCTCGGGAAAGGAACAGATGTTCCAGAGCGAACTTGTTCCGGGAATCCCAGACGCGAAGCTACCCAGACGCGAATCTACATGATTCTTCAGCGAACTTATCCCAAAGCAGGATTGAAAGCGAAGCTGAACTCAACCATCATGGCGACGTTCGAACTTCACATACCACCGATCAAAGCAATTCAAAGTATTTCGAAGTCTCAGCCATTGCAGACTTTCGAAAACTTTGAAGGGGGTCTTGTTGACACTTAAAAAAGATTCTTACTGGCCTGAACAATGTCTAAACTTGTTGACATTTACAAAAGACGAGTGACAGACAAGCTGACAACCAGTTTTCACCCATCTCCGAGGGACAAGGAAGCAACCTGGACTCCACTGATCCATCAAGCAGACAGTAAGCCCGGATTGCCTCTAAACAGACCTCAGCATGTCTAAGATGCTAGCACTTAGCATCACATGAGCCCAAAGGGATAGCCTCGCCTGAGAGGCTAAGATTATCCAACTTCGTCTTGAAGCCATTCAAAGCTCCGCCAGGAAGCTAACTTATAGTTTCGCCTGAACTGCTGAAGCGCAACTCCGCAGAGAGAGTTAGCTCCGCCTGAAGCCATACGCAACTGCGCAGAAAGAGTATGCGGTAGCTTCGCCACAGACGACATCTAGCTCCGCCGAAGAGCTTTCTTCTGACTTCGCCAGATACTACCTCCAACTCCGTTGTGAGTTCAAACGGGCAGTACCGCTATGGGTCTGCTATGATCAATCTTTGACCAATCGAATCTCTAGATGAGATAAAATCTAATCAGGATCAAGATCAAATCCAATCAAGATCAAATCTGAGATCAAATTTGGCAGTTGATTGCCACAATCTCTTGACTCTTCTAAAACAAGTAAGAGGATCAGGGGAAATCTTTCAATTTATGGAAAGAATCAAAACGGATCAGGAGGATCAACCGACCTGCTACTTCTAGCCTCGCAACAAGGCTACTTTTCAGATTTAAACAGATTTGATTCAATCTGTTTCTATACTTTCAAGGGACGATTATACCCTTGCTCTCCTTATAAATAGCCCACCAGGGGCACAAGGAAGAGAGACCAGGCACAGGCGCAAACAAAGACTCCACAAGCAGAGACTTCTTCACAACGCACCATGCGTTCTTGAATTCAGAGACTTTATAGAGAATTGCTTCTCTATTCAGGGTACTGATACCCTAATACCTTCTTCTCAAGGAATCTCCAAACCAGGTGAGAAGGAATTCCTAATTGAAGGCGGTTTTGAGAAGTAGCAAGAGGGTTCTACCAACCTTCTGTTCTCTGATTCCCCGAACCAGGCGAGAAGGGAATCTCATCGTTCGCATCGTCAAAGGGACAAAGTGATCGCGCGCTGACCAGACTCCTATCGGCACACTTCTCCAGAATCTCTGAGGAGATCTACTTGTAATCTTTTTAAGAATACTTGTAATTTAGCTCCTTAACTTCTTTTATTGTAAGTTTTTTCCCTTTGCAAATAAATGGAAAAGACATCCGTGTCAGTTTGTGAATACATCATGCTTTATTATCATCGTGTCTAAATTAAATCTTTACTTTAATAATAGGCACCACATCACACCAAACCAAAATCAAGTATAGTATTCATTCACGGTATCAATATCTCCCTTCCCTCTCCTTTTCGCTATTACATTAAGTCTAGTATCCTGACATGTCTTCTATTTAATTAATCTAGGGTTAGAGTAAATATATTTATATATATTATACCCCAAAAAATTTTATTAATATCACACATCGTTAATAATCTAAACAATTTCGCACACATTGGTTCTAATTACATAATTGGATCACTAATTTAATTATTTCAAGTATCCTAATATTGGTATCAATCATTTTAATTTATGTGTCGTAGGAATAACCGTCCAATTCCTAATATTGTTTACTTTTAATTCAATACAAAACTTTTACCTAGGATTTCATTCCAATTCTTGAATTATTCATGATCTACTCATTTGACACATAATAACACCACAAACTTGATCAATTTGTTTTCTAGTTTTGTAACACCTGGTTCCCAAAATACATATCCATATACGTGTCTCGATTTTTCGCTCGTATTATTCTATTTTTCTGTATTTATTTTTATTGTTATTTGGTATGGGACCCCTATTTTGTGGACTCTGAGCCCAGTCAGAGCTCTGATCCCAATCAATTTTATATATTTATTTTAATTATTAGTGTTTTATTTGTATTTCCTTTTTCCTTTCCTTTTTCTTATTTTTTCTTTCTTTTCCTTTCTTTCTTTGCTTTTTTTCCTTTTTCCTTCTCCTTCTTCTTTTCTTTTTTTTTTCTTTTCTTTTCTACACACTTCTTTCTTCTCTTATCTTCTCTTTTCTTCTTCTCCTTCTCCTCTCTATTTTTTTCTCTCTCTCCTCCTTAACAACTGTCCTCCTCTCCCTCTCTTTTCACTCTCCCCCCGAAAACTCTCTCCTTCTTTTTCCTCTCTCTTCTACACGCCCCTCTTTCTATTTTCTCTTTCTCCTCCCTCACTCCAAGCCGTCAGCCACCCCTTGCCGGCTTCCTCCACTGGAGCCGCCCCTGGCCATCTCCCTCCACCACCTAGCCGGCCACTCCACCACCACCCTTTCCCCCTCTCCTCCTACTCCACTACCAATTATATCTCCTCACAACCATCTCCTTCTCCCTCAACCACCACCAAACTCCACCATTTCCCCTATTTTCACCACTCACCACCCACCATCTTCATCGCCATCCATCACCAACACCATCTCCTCCGCCAACATCTCCACCCACCACAACCATCTCCAACATCCCATCCACCAACAACATCATCATCATCACCTTCTCTACATCACCACCACATCACCACCACCATCTTCCTCACCTCACCACCACCCTTTCTCACTCCCTCTTTGTAACCCTCTGATCTTTGATGTACGTATCACAGTATCAGTATTCGATACGATGTATAAAGTTGATTTGCCTTTTCTGATAGTCAAATTGAGCCGATTTCAGTTTTTATATTATTTTTCAGTATTTTAGATTTTTTAAAATTTTTTGAAATTTTTCTGGATTATTTTGGAAAATCTCCGAAAACGGTGTGGACCAATACCGACAATCAGGTCTATGATTTTTAATTCACAAACGGAGTTGAGTTTCTTAAATTCGCTTTCATATTATCCTTTAAATCATATTTTCTATTTTAACATATTTTTGGAGATTTTCTAAATTAGTCCAAAATCTGGTCAAATCGGTGTTGTCCAATATCGGCGAAACATTTAAGGATTTTTAATTTGCAAACCAGACAGAATTTCTTGAATCTAATTTTATATTATTTCTCAAGATAATATTCTCTAATTTACAGAATTTTTAAGAACTGTTCGGAACGAGTCAAATTTTGACCCATTAAAATAATATTAATTAATTATTTTTTAAACTACTTTTTCCTTTCTTCTTTCTTCCTCCCCAAGTCTTTTCCACCGACTTAACCCAGCCGCGTCTTCCCCTATTTAATCCCCTCTGTCTCTCTCTCTCTCTCTCCCCCCCCTCGAATAAACTATCTAACTCTTTCTCTCTCTTTCTTAAATCATCCCTCTCTTTCTTACTGTCTCTCTCCCCTCACTCTCTCTGTTCCAAGGTGGGGGCCAGACTGCCTTCGCGACCGGCAAGCCGGCATGCCACCCGGTGGCTGGCTTGCCACCACGCCCCTAGCCTGGGCCGCCACCCCTCTCCATTTTCCCCCTCCTCTCC
The DNA here is from genome assembly GCA_038442645.1 of Agave tequilana. NCBI lineage: Eukaryota > Viridiplantae > Streptophyta > Magnoliopsida > Asparagales > Asparagaceae > Agave > Agave tequilana. The sequence goes on along the minus strand of JAVJIF010007017.1, from coordinate 179,513 downwards.
TTTTTCTTCTTCTTCTTCTTCTTCTTTTATTCTCTCTCTCTCTCGTCACTTCTTTCCTCCCCCATCTCTCTCTATCCCTTTTTTTTCTATAGGCATCCCCGCCTGTGAGGCGGGGTCACTGCCGGGAGGCGGGGTCACTACCGGCGAGGCAGTCCGAGCCCGGCAGCCACCTATCCCCCTCCCGTGCTCTCTCCCTCCTCTCTTGTTCTCTCTCTCTCTTTCTCTAATGGGTATGAACCCAATAACTCATTGAACCCAAACCCAGACACCCACTCACCCTAGTACTCAGGACAATGGGTACGGGTTATGGATCCGAACCCGACCCGTTAACAACCCAAACCCGATTCATTATAAATGTAATTTTGCATAAAAACCTCATGTTAAATAAATTTGTTTCATCTTAAATTCTTTAAATTACATATTTAACTCTTTTGTTATGATTTTAGCGTACGGGCGATATCTTGAGCATCCAGTGCCCGATCTGGACTATTCTTGAGTCGTTGCGATCGTGAGAGGACGAGTTACCTCCCTGTAATATCTATGTGAGTGTTTTTCTTTTATGAATTGTATTTTGTCACGTGTATTTAATAATTGTTTGGAAATTATTATTATCAGTAAATTGGGATTTATGAGATATATAAATAGTAAATAACGATAATTATATGTGATTACTTAACATATTCAATATGATGATATTTAATTGTGATTATTGATTTAATATAAAATATAGATGACTTAGTTATATATTGATAATAAGTGATTTTTAGATTATTGATAAAGTAATTAGTTTAATGATTATTAGATTATTAATAAATTAATAATTATTAAAACGGTTGTGAAGAGTTGAAAAAATAGACTTGTAGATATTTTCTTTATTAATAAGATTACGGGTATCCTTATATTTAGACACATGTTCAAGTTACATATCTCACCCTGCATGTATCACACATATCACTGACATTGTTACTGTGACCAAACCACCGATATGCTAGACGACGTACAAGTATATGTTGTCATGATCGTGGACACTGTGTTTACATGTACTTGTACCATCGTTACACAGACACCTGGTAAACTGAACACTGTTATTTCATGTTGACACTTGTTACACTACACACTATTATTCGTGTATTTATAGCACCGTGGCATAGATATACTATCACACCGGACATGGACATTTCATGTACATGTATCACTGTTACACAGATCCTATTATACAGGACACCATTATTTCATGTTTATATACTACTAATACACGGATACGATATTCCACTGAATACTGTCATTTCATATTCTTGTATTATCACTACGTGGATATCCTGTACACAGTTATTTTAGGTTCTCACACAATTGTTGCATAGATTCACTAGTAAATATGAGTTGATTGTTTCTGTATTTCTGTTGTATGGATCATTGTTCATATTATATGGATTATTGCTGCATGATATTCTTGTATTCCCGTACATGACTGTTTCCTATTATTGATATTGATATTCCTATAACTGAATATGTGAGTTGTTGATTTATGTTGTGTGGAACTAAGTGCCACGTGGATCAAAACCACGGGGGCACCTCTAGAATCCCACATCTTCCGTTTTCGTTTTCCGTTATCTTGTTTCATACTATCAACAGAACTCATGTCCTGTTATCCTGTTACATGTGCTATGTACTGTACTTACTCTTGATATACTGTGTAGTTTTAATATAATGAATTTAACATGGGGATGGGGGAGACTTGACGGTTGACTAGATCTTGTCGGGTGGATATCATGATTCATATTAGTCTCACTGCAGGGGATATGGTAGTTCTAGCTACCTTCCCATTTTTCATTTCTCGTTACTTGTTTCACCTTAGCGGGTCGGCCCTGACTTCAGCAACCAGGGCTTGTTTAAGGCCGTGATCCCGGGTATGCACGGGATATACCCACCTGACCAGAACTCTTTGGCTATTGAGTTTCCAATTAACATGATAAAACAGTATAAACAATAGTAACGTCGGGAACGCTTGTTATTTGGTCGCTCTCTCGTTCGGATCATGGTACCCGTATACCATGTTCAGAAGGGTTCGTCCGGAGTGCGGCCTCCGGTATGAACTGCTAGTGGTATGGGACACTAGAAGGGATTGATTAAAATACCATGCGGTATTGATTGTTATTATTATATAAATTATATGACATGCTCGATACATGTATATTTTTTCATTTATACTTGTTGCATTTTCTGCTATCTAAGTTGCCATCCTATTACATGTATACTTTGAACTTCTTGTATCCTTCACAGACATGTTATTTAGGTATACATATACTCTGCAATCCATGTATGTTATTCATGTACATGTATATTCTGCATTTCATGTATATTGTTTCATACATACCATGTAAACATTGTTACCATATAATCACAACACTATAATATGGTTATTTTGCATACATCATATCTCCATGTTCATATTCTTCATGACATCACTATGCTACTGTTATTATAGGATTAAATAAGAAATATAAAGTAATTAAAATTTGCTACATGTTACTTATACATTGATGTAATTAGGAATACTTAATACTGTATCATATTACCCGTATTAAGAATAATATATAACTGATATAACTTTATTGACTGTAGTAATATAATCTCCCCAAGTGACTTGCCTATTATTTTTGGTACCACAACCCAGACAATAACCTAATAGTAATGATATACCATTGGATATTATTGTGGTACTGACACTGTTATAACATAATAGGTATTGATTAAGTTAAAATATGACACTTGTAAATTTCTCCCGATTGGTATTATCATTATATTGTATCACCGGTATTTAAACATGTATTATATATCATTATTATCGTGATTGTATTATTATAATATATATTATTGCTCATTCATTTTACCACTCACTACTTCGCTTTCTTACGACCCTGAGTTTGCGTGCTGAGATTAGAGATCTGAAATATCGCAGTATCAGATATTTCACTGGATACACATAGGAGACTCGTCATCGGTACTATTCATAGGTATCTTAATTATTTTGTCTTTATTTCCTTATTTATCCATCTTTCCTTATCTATTATGGTCACTAGCCCTTCTACAGGTATTCTTGTACTAAATAATGTTAGAATTATTGTGTTTATTGTGTTTATTCCTCGTACTGAGGCTTAGTGTACGTACGTGAGGATATTTTAGCCCTGCATATATACATCGACGAAGCGTCCCCGTACCTGTGGAATCAGGGCGATACACTTTCCCTCCCCCTCCTTCCCCCTCCCCTTCCTCCTAGGGGTGTGCATCGGTCGGTTCGGTTCGGTTTTGGCTAGTTTTTGCAAAACCGAACCGAACCGAATAGACTTAGTAACCGAACCGAACCGAATCAACTCAGTTCGGTTCGGTTTTTCGTTTTTTCGGTTAGGTCAATATATTGCCATCATTTCTTACAATTTTTAACCACCATTATATTATCATCCTTTAATATTATAATCTCAAATATCCATTACCTAAATTAGAAATAAGAAAAAGATTCTAAGCTTAATGTGAATTAAAAATTTCATATTCTAAAACTTTTACACTGTATTTGAGCTCTTATATTAAAACTCATATAATTATTACTAACTTTTAATGATAAGAATGAAAAAAAGAACTATATTAATATAAATATTATTCTCAATTGTGATGTTGTACTTAATATTGTTTTCACATATTCAACATAACAAAGATGGTATTACTAAAACTAATGAGATAAGCTTCCACCAGTTTTTATTATGAACTATATGATTCACTAAATTGAATTTGAGTAGGTTAATATATAGGGTAAGAAATTCGGTTCGGTTCGGTCTATTCGGGTTTTAAAACACAAAACCGAAACTCGACCGAATTAGAACGGTTCGGTTCGGTTCGGGTTCGGGTTTCGGTTTTTGGACGGTTATTTCGGTTATAACCGAACTCTGCTCACCCCTACTTCCTCCCTCTAACCGGCCAGTGACCCCACCTTGGTCGCGGCCATCCCCACCCCTGCCTCCGACTGTGCACCCCCTCTTCCTCTCTTCCCTCCTTTTCTCTCCTCTCCCTCATCACTTTTCCTAGTCGCCCCTTTCTCTCTCCTCCTTCGCATTCTCTCTTCTTTCTTCCTTTCTCTTTCATCTTTCCTCTATTCTCTCTCCTCACTCTCTTTACATTTCTCTCTTTCACGTGCTACGCGCATTAACGCCATCGACGTTCCATCGGAGTCCGTCGCCGTGTCCGAGTTATTCTAGGCGAGTACCTGTTTTTTTGAGAATGAGCGTACTTGTTACTGGCTCATATGATTGTTTATAAATTGTAAGTGAATATTGTAATTGAGTAGCAATATTGTAATTGGCAACGCTTTTGTATATGTGATCTGATGCTTGTAATTATATAGGTGATACTTGTATTATGTGGACTAGTGCTTGTACTCTTATTTAGTCTCGGGCTTCACTCTAGCCTCTTGGCTTCGCCTCCGGGTTCTCTTTAGCCTTTGGGCTTAATCCTCGGGATTTTAATAGTTCCATCAGATAGGCGAGCTTAGCGCCCAGTGCTTTACAGCTAAACTCGCCCGAGCGTAGCTTCGCCGCGTGCGTTAGCGAGGCGTTTACACGCCCACTTCGCCATATGCGTCTAGCTTCGCGGCGAGCGAGGGTTCACCACGTGTATTAGAAAAGCGTTCATACGCTCGCTTCGCCACAGGCGACTAACTTCGTTGCGAGCGTGACTTTATCGTGAGCGTTAACAGAGTATTCATATGCTAGTTTCGCCGCGAGCGTTAGCCTCACCGAGCGAGTTAGTGTCTAGAGTTATACGCTAGCTTTGCCAGCAGCCAAGCTTCATCGTGGGTCGAGCGTTATGCTGACAGGATCTAGCTTCGCTCCAGCTTAACTAGCCCCGTCTGGATATTTATTAGCATAATTAATTATTACTGTTAAGATAGTTGTGAAGAGTTTAAAATATTTCTTTATACTGTTTACATGTACCAGGTTGCGTGACCAGTTACTTGAATTAGATTGTGATTCTGTACTTTCTTGTACTATTGTACTTCAAATACCCTAACACTTGACATGTTACTTGCGTGGTTCCTAACACCCTGTATCATACTACTTGACACTCTAGTTATCTGTCTCATCGGCTATCGACATACAATGTGAGGATCTTAAGTGCCACATAAAGGGACCAAAGTTCCCCCTGGATCTAAGTGCTCCTCGGAACTTACAATATGTGAAAGTCGCCTCTAGAAATCCATGGAGAGGCCACCTCTTAACTCTTGAGCAGGGGCTACCTCGTTAAAATCCCACTTTGTCTAGTATTGGTGTGTTGAATACTTCCTAAATACACTTGTCCAGTACATGATATACATATAGTAACAAAACAATAATAATATTAGGAGCGTGTGTTATTCAGTCACTCCCTCATTCGAATAATGGTATCTATATGTCATGATTCGAATGAGTTCTGCTGGAAGTACGGGCTCCAATACGAACTGCCAGTGGTACGGGACACTAAGAGGGAATGATTAAAATAATATGTGATACTGATTGTTATTATTGTATAATTAAAGTGCACTGCTCGCCGCTTACATGATATGATGTATGTGCTACTGTACTAGATCTCCTGATTTGCTTGCTTTATGGCTTTGTATTGATTCTTGTTGTATGTGTTCATAACTTGAATTCATGACACTTTGATCCGGTACACATGTACTCGTCTGTGCATGCCATTTGGCTTCATTTTATGTACTCGTTGAGTTACTTTCTGACAACTCTTGGACCTGTATGTCCAGATTCTAGAGCTTGGACCCTTTGCTGACATCTAGGCCTTTCTTATGGAACGAGCGGATTCAACCGTAGCTCATTCACATCCTGCCTCCTTTTGATCGGCTCTCGAGATTCCTTCTTGCAGCGTATCTTTCAGCTTTTGTACTTTGTACATCATTTTGTAAATCATACTTTTACACTATCTGGTAATGTAATATTCATGTAATATTAGATCACGCTCTATAATAATTGTGTGATTGTATTATTTTATTGGAATGTATATTACCACAGTACTTCTGTACTCTGATTCTTATTTGTACTGATGTTTAGCGTACATATATAAGGGCATTTCATCCTATGTATGTACCTCACAGTAGCGTCCCCTTACCTAGCAGGACAGGACGTTACAAGTTTACTCTCTTTGTTTTCGATAATTGCTTCGATGACTAGCTTGCCAAATCTCCCTCCCGACTCACAGTTCCTATTCATATACAAGTCTAGGGTTAGTTATTTGTATCAATTTAAACCAAATTTATTAGAGGATTATTACTATTCTTTACCTTTAACCAAGATCCAAGCTTTTTGATTTCTCACCAATTGACTCCGTGTTTGATCACGTGAGTACCCGACTTCTCAATTGTCTCCTCCACCTCCATGCACGTACACATGCTCACCAGCCCTCCCCTTTGTCGCGTGCCTGACTAGGCCGTGTGCCTGGGAGCGACGCCGGCCTGCCGACCACCTGGAGCACGACGGCTGCATCCTCTTATGCTATCAATGTTGTTGCTTCTTCTGTCGCCGCTTGCTAAGAGAGGGGAGAGAAGAAGGGTGAGAGAAAGAGGAGGAAAGTGTGTGTGGGTGTGGGTGTGTGAGTGTGTGTGTGTGTGTGAGAGAGAGAGAGAGAGAGGAGGAGAGCGAGGTAGAGAGACAGAGATAATTAAATTACTGGATCGAAAGAGAGAAATGAGAGAAATGTTGTTGCATGTTGATGGGGAGAACGTGAAGAGGGGAAGGATAGGGAATTAGGGATGAGGTGAAGATGGAGAGTTTCTTCTTTTTTACTTCATTTTTACCAATTTATTCAACCTATTAAAATTTGTAAGAGAGCCACCTTACTAAGTCCATTTCTTTAAGCATCCTAATCACCCTCCACTTCATCACACACTTCCCGATCTCCCCTTATTTCTCTCCAACACAACCATACTCCATTGAATTTTAATTTTATAATAATTAGTGGGTTATATAACATAATTATTTACATGCATAAACATATATGATACATGGTGGAAAATATGAATACTAGCATATACTCTCATGTATAATTACGTGTATGCATCAAATACATATATACTTATTTTTATTATATATATACTATTAGTTTCTTTTTTACTATATTTTTTAATCCATGTATACACCTACTCCCTTTTCATGTGTACAATTCTACTTATGTAAACATAAATGTGTGTGTGTGTATGTATATATGTGCATATATTACAATTATGCATTCCTACTGTTTTATTTATTATTCTTGCTTAAGGAAATTTTTAATTTTAAATTACTTATCCTATGGTTAATGGAGTCAATTATCGTAATTACTTGAAAATATTGCAAATTATGATAATAATCAAAATTAGTCAGCATTGGATGTTACAACAATCTCTTAACAAGGATAGATCAAGGGTCTTGTTTAAATTCAATGAATCTAGCCCAATAATCACCAACTCATAATGAGGGAAGCCCAAAAGTTATGTCAATATATTCAATGAATGTAGCTCAAGAGTCATTAACTCCTTTAATGAGGGAAGCCCAGAGGGTTACCGGCTAATAATTAGGATTTTTTAAGAGTCTTGTATTTAGATTCAATATAAGAAGTCTAAGGATCTTAGTTGCGTTAACCAAACCCAGTCCATGTCCAACTAGTTTGTAGTTATGAGGAATTATTAGATAAAATCATTTTAGTGTGGAAAAAAATTAAATGTTACCCGTGTGTGTAGTTTGAAAACTATTTTATGTTTGGGAAAAACTATTTTGTAGAAAACATCAAACAAAGGTTTTGCCTCCAAATAGAGATGAAAATGCAAAAAAAAAAAAAACCCTCATTCATTCCAATTTTTCCCTTAATGAAGCATTTCTAACTGTTGAAAAAAATTAGCAAGATTTAGAATCCTAATTCTTACCAACTCTTGTTGCCAAACAAGATATAGTTTATAAAAAAATATATAAATAAATGAAAAAAAATCTTATAGACTTTTGTCTTGATGATATCATTATTTTAGACTTACTTGGCAAATAAGTCTATCCTTTTGCAACCAAATTATAAAAAAAAAAATTCACCTCAAATTTCTTTTTTCCTAACTAAACAAGAGAGAGAGACTTTTCTCATTTGTCTTTTTTCTACAAATTGTTGAAAGGTGATTGTAACAGTCTTAGTTATCATTACACTAATCCACCATTTATACTCTAATCAAATGGACGATTATGATAACTTATCACATGATCATTAGAAATTTTGGCAATATCTTTCCTGTGATTTGTCACCTGTCCAAATTCAAATACATCATCAATAACCCTCACAGCTTAACATCAATCTCAGTAATACTCAAATATTTAAATAATCACTCATGCAATAATAATAAAGTTTCGGCTTGACATCGCCTATTTAATTTTGAAAGAAATCACAACTCATAAGTATGAGTCACTTATCGAATACTCGCCCTAAGAAAAATCACCAACTCCATTCTTGCTAACTTAACATGCACCCTGGTACGCTAAAATACATAAGTAAATAATAACAAGTTTGAGGATATATAAATATATGAGTTTTGATATTATCATATCTATACTATTAGCACATAACAAAAGTAGACCAAAAAGAGATGATGAATTGGTCGTGTCTCCAACGCTAGGAACAGTTAAGCATTATGCTACACCTTTATCATTGTTCTGCCCTGAAAGGATGATAAATTTATGGAGTAAGCTTAACAGCTTAGTTAGTAAAGTATTATATAAGATTTATCTTTTAAATTGAAAGAATAAACACATAAGAATATAGAGTAATATGATATTCAGAATACAGATGAATCATATGGTAAAATAAAGCATGTTCTTATATTTATTTTTATGAGGTTGTCATATAACAAATTTTCAAAACAACAATCAACACACACTGTGCACATTATTACACATATTATGGCACTGTCTTCGCACTCTGCCAATGCAATATAGGTCCCTTCCTTCAATAATATATATAATATATATAACAATACTCTGTCTTCTCCTATCCACCCGTGAAATATGGGTCCCGTCCTTCAATAATATACAATATATGTTATACGCTGTCTTCCCCCACGCACCTGTGTAATACGAGTCCCTTCTTCCAAAATATAATATATAATATAAAACATGCACTGACTAAACGATCGATTCCACCTGAATCATATATCACACCCATATCAAATCATATTGAATTAACAGTATTCCCAGCTAGGGTCCACCGGCCAACTAGTATTCTATCGAGATACGATATACACACAATATTTAACTAATAGTATAGAATGCAATAATATACCTCAATTACGTGAAACATGGATTTATACACACCATATCACATTCATCACAATTAAAATGAATCCTCTTTATTAATTCACATGTTAATGCCTTTATATATCTTTATTTAAAAATATTAATCTTTGAGTTGATTATTTACGATTAAACAAGGGTAATTTAACATGTCAATTATAAGGTTCGATATAGGACTCCACTGACCTTCCATAGATGATTACTTTGCAATATCTTGACTCCACGCGATCCCAAATACAGCCCACAATAACTTCTATTTAAGAGATTCTATGTGGTTACATTCTATTACTCAAATCAACAACTGACCGTTGGGGCATGACGGTTGACCGACCAGAGACCCAATTTGTACAATAGGTCAACTTTGAGCACAGTTTTGAGGCCTAAAACTTTTAGAACCTGAAAAAAGTATATATGATGAATTTGTAGATCTTTAAGTCTTCTTTCTAATGCACCATAAATAAAATCAATATCATATCAAAATAGAAATTTATAAACAAAATACTGAAAGGTGTCAAACCAGACACTGTAAACTGTTTTCAGAATAATAATAGACTTCAACCCAATATTTGACATCTTTAACATTTGAATCAGAAAATGACTATTGCACAAGAAATGTAGCACTAAAAGTTATATTTGAAATTCAATTTAAATCATATTGATTGAATATAAGAATAAAAAGTTATGACCAAAAAACCTCAAGGGTGTCGAGCAGATCAGCAAAACGGTCAGCCGTTCGGTCGACCGAGAAAATCCGAGAGCTCTGCAGATTCGGTCGATCGATTGGTCAGGCGATCTCTACTGCGGTCGACATGTCGGTTGACCAATCTTAAGTCACATGGGCTTATGCACGTGTTGTGCACGTCGGTCGATCGATTGGTCGGGCGATCTCTACTGCGATCGACCGGTCGGTTGACCGATCTTAAGTCACATGGGCTTGTGCACGTCTCGTGCACGTCGGTCGATCGCATGGTCGACCGGCAATACCCGAAAACTTTATTTTGAAACTTTTTAAATCTATTTTTAAATCTAATAAATCTCTGTAAATTGTACAAAAATAAGTTCATATAAATACAATATAGCATAAGTATGTGTGATGAAAAATCAACACATATTATAAACATGTGAACTAGTTTTTGAGATATAGAAATTTAATCATGAAGTCAAATTCGTATTTTCTGAAAACCAAAATTTTATGCGTGTGTATAAGCTTGAACAATTTACAACTAATCTATTCTTTACATTTTATCCTAAAAACAAAATCTTAAACTTACAAACTCGACTCAAATCTTCTTGAAAATCTTCTTCATCTCGATTTGGTCCAAACATAATCCATGAGTTAGACTCCTCTTTGAGTACTTAATGCGAGACACGCGAGCTCTTGAATCAACACGTGCTAGCTTCAAAACTTGACTTTAAATCTTTCGTTGAAGCTAAACACCGACTAATATCTTAATTGAATATCTGAAACTAAATGAGCACAAGATCATTAATACTGTAACTACATGAGTTAATCATCATTAAAACTAAAGTGATGGGCTTTTGGGCCAACAATTGTTTAAACGTTGTTTTAATAGCCTAAACCTCCGTAAAAATTCAGTCAAGATATTACCTTAAAAGTGATGAAATTGGCCTCCAAAGATTTCAATTTTGGGTTGAAAAACACCCATAAAAAATTGGGATCAACCCTAAATAAACCCCCTTCTTCCTTGGCTCCCTCCTTATGCTGGGCTCCTGCCCCCAGGCTGGGCACAGCCTGCAGGCTGGCTGGGCTCGACTTGAGCTTGGCCGAGCTCGGCCCCTCCCCCCTTGATGCCGAATGGAGGAGGGGGGGGGGGGGGGGGGGGGGCGGAGAGAGGAACAAGCGAAAGATCTTGAGAGGAGAGGGTTCAAAGGAATGGGGTTTTCTCTTGAAGAGGAGAGTTTCTAGGGCTTATCATGATGGTTTTGAGAGAGGAAGAAGAAAACAAACGAGAGAGGTTTATTAAGATCCGAATTCAGCACTATTTACAAGATTGTCACTCGCTCGTCTCTCCAAGTGTCCTTTACCCAAATCAAGTTCATTCTAGCCCTAGATCAAGCTCTCACGTGCTCACTTACTCTCTCCACTATTTCCAAGTTTTTTCTTTTTTCTTTTCTTCATCAAACAAATATCTAAGTATATTTTCTTGGATGTATTTATATTATATTCATGTATATACTTTTCTTGGTGGGTGTGTAACAACTATTTTTCATAGATCATCACCATAATCATTCTATTTAAGATTAATACTTCCAATTATTTGTTATTTTAAGGAGAATCAAGGTTAGGAAAATACTGGTGTTAGAGTGATTCTGATATCCGATGGTCCAAAAAAACTACGATCAGAGACATTTTAAATAGACTCTTTTAAAAAGTCTCTTTTGTGGGGTAACAAACTCATATTTAAGACAGATTAACATGAGCTATGTAAAATGTGTGCTTGTTCTTTTACCAAGAACGTCTCTTTTTCTCGTTAACCTCCATTGTCCATTTGGTAGGCGAGTAATCAAGGAGGGATATATCCTCTCCTTTAACCCCCAAACAATTATAAATTTTGAGAGGATACTCTCAATAATTGTTGAAAATTGTAAGTTGTGCTCGACTCCCATTTTCAAAATAAAACTTGAACCCTCCCAAATTGTCACGTTGATCCAAAAGTCCCATGTAACATTTCTTTTCATGCAATAAACTACATAATTTTTTTTTGTTTGACCTAGTTAGAATTGCAACACAAGTAATGTTATGCACTTTTTAGCTGTGAAAATAAAAATCATGTACACCGAAAAACTGACGCCATTAGCATTTAGCACCAGTGAAGTTAAAATAAAGAAAAAGATGCTCAATTGCCTCATGTACTTCTACCACCGACACCGAAAACAAATTATTCCAAACACGACGCATCCAAAAACTCCTCCCACTTCCACTGAGACGTCACCACCTGTCCAAAAAGTACCCGAAATTCAGAAAAATCACACGTGTCAGCTTCCTAGTCAGTGAAAGTAATCGTCCTCTCCAGCGAAATCCCCTGTCAGTCACTCTTGATGCCTGTACTCTGTTTCTCCTCGAGTGACTCGCAAGTTCAGCAACATGTGAGTAATACAATTTGTATTATTTTTTTATATTATATTATATTATATTCTTACTTGAAATTAATAAAAGTTTGAGACACATCCGCGAGAAAATGTGACTCATGAGCACAAATGATATTCCTCGCAATCAATACCCCGCGTCATTGGTCAGCGTCGCTGGTTCCCATGGGACCGGCCCAGTTTCTGTTGAACTGGTTTGAGAATTTGGTCCGGTTCGACCACTCAACCGCTCCTCTCTTTCTAATTCTCACTCGATTCGACCCGTGGAACCGTTGTTATTTCTCTCTATTTCTTCTCTCCGCTCTCTGAGCTCTTTAGCTGCGCTGGATCTGAGCAGAGAGTGGAGAGTTGAAGACTTGAAGGAGCTGATTCGCTGAAGGTAAAAGGACTCTCGATCTTGTTTTTTGTGCTGTCTTTCCCGTAAAATGCGATTTTTTTTCACTTCTGGTGGAGATTGTTGGTGTTTGAGTGGAGATCGCAGCTTGATCGGAACCAAGAACTGCGATTGCCGTGCTTTCCTGAATCCATTTCGTTTTCTAGGGTTTTGATCCCCTTTCTAGGGGTTTTTAGCATTTGGGACTGTTTGTTGGAGAGATTGAGTGGTTTTCTAACTCCGCGTTGTGGTTAAATCTGGCAGAGCGAGGAGGGATCCATGAGCGAGAGTGAATCGTTGTCAATCCAGTGTTTTTCTGAAGAAATCGCGAGCTGAACTGAGTTTTTTTGTTAGAAGTCTCGGATTCGAGGTTAAATTATTTCTAAATCTGTTAATGCTGCCGCTTCTTGTTCTTTTTCAGTGTTTTTGTAAGGTTATTGCTTGATTTACCCAGCTAGGGCTTTGAAATTTTGTTTACTTTTCGTTTGACCCTCAATTTGTAGAGAAAGAAAGAGAATCTAGTTTTTTAATCAAATACTGAGCTCGAGGTACAGCCATTCCTAATTTGGCAATGCGAACTTGAGACTTTTTTTTTTGGGGTTCGTATTTCTTTCAGGTTCTTGCTGATTATGTCTATTCTGTTTCTTACTTTCATGATGTAATCAAGTTGGTCAATTTGAAATTTACTTTCTAAGGTTTTGAATTTTTATACTTTTTTAAAAAAAGAAAACATATGCAGATGAAGAATTTTAGATTTGAAGAAAATCCCACCATATTTTGCAGGTTTTGGAGGATTAAACAATCATGGCTGTCATCAAACTTGAAAAACAGTACTATGCAACTAGTAGTCTTGTTATAGGATATGCTCTATGTTCTAGCTTGCTCGCCGTAATCAACAAATTTGCTATCACAAAGTTCAATTACCCTGGCCTCTTAACTGCACTTCAATATTTGACCTCTGCTCTTGGGGTTTGGATTCTTGGAAAAGTGGGGTTTCTGCACCACGACCCCTTCACCTTTGAAACCGCTAAGAAATTCTTCCCTGCTGCCCTTGTATTTTACCTTGCTATCTTCACCAATACCAATCTCCTCCGCCATGCCAATGTTGACACGTTTATCGTGTTCAGATCATTGACTCCTCTTTTGGTCGCCATTGCTGACACAACATTCAGAAAACAGCCATGCCCTTCGAAGCTCACATTCTTATCTCTAGTGATCATATTGGGTGGTGCAGTTGGGTATGTTATGACTGATTCTGATTTTACACTCACTGGATACTCGTGGGCATTTGCATATTTGGTTACAATCACTACTGAGATGGTGTATATTAAGCACATGGTGACGAACCTTGGGCTGAACACTTGGGGTTTTGTGCTGTACAACAATTTGTTGTCGTTGATGTTGGCTCCTTTGTTTTGGGTTGTGACGGGAGAGTATTCAGATGTTTTTGCTGCAATTGGATCAAGCTCGGGGAATTTGTTTGAGACGGTTGCTTCTGTTGCAGTGATATTGTCTTGTGTTTTCGGATTGCTCATCAGTTTCTTTGGGTTTGCGGCAAGGAAAGCAATCTCTGCGACCGCATTTACAGTCACAGGCGTGGTTAACAAGTTTCTCACAGTTGCAATCAATGTACTGATATGGGATAAGCATGCCACTCCATTTGGTCTGATTTGCTTGCTTTTTACTCTTGCTGGGGGAGTTCTTTATCAGCAGTCAGTTACTGGAAAGGCACCTCCTCCACTGCCACATGAGTCTGCAGCTTCTAAACTGGCAAATGATGGAGATGGAGGCAGTGATTCTGAAGATGAGAAGCAAGGAATTGCAAAAGATTCCAGTGTATGAACTTTGTGACAGTTGAGCAGTTGTATTGTAGAAGACTTACTCATTTTATTGGTTAGTATGAGCCACTATATTGCTTTTGTACGGCAGGAAGCTATATTAGGGTTCTTTTTTCTCCAAGAAGAACCATCGTTGCTTTTTAGATTTCCTTTTCTTTTTGGGTTGATGAGCAGTTGTTTCTTTATGGTAGGTAATATGGTTTTGTTGTAAAATGTTGCTTTTGGAGCATGGAGAAAGTTACTGAGTAGTTTATAATCATAGACAAATAGTTGCTGTATCAGTTTTGTATTTATTTCATTATAGCCTCTCTATATCGAGAGAACTTAGCTTGTTGAATTCTATGCTTATTATACATGTTTATCTACATAAAATTTGGCTTCTATTGAAAAGTTTCCTATTGCTAGTAATCCTGTTATTACTATTTTGAGAAATGACAAAGATGTATATAATCTCTTCTGTTTAATGCATCATTAATGAATGCCAACTGTACTTTTGGTTGGTGCCAACTGTTAGAACAATGTTATAACACTCCACTACTATCCGTGCAAGCCTTAAATCTGTTTTAGTCATTCTTGCTAGTTCTTAAATTAAGTGCTAGCTTTTCAGATAATCAACCTTGTATTTATTTAGTAATCATAAAGTTGCAATATTATTCAATATGATGTTCTATCTGTGAGCTCTGAGTACTAAAAGGAGATGAAGTCAGACTAATTAGCTGAGTGTTGCAAAGGATAGTTGAAGCAAGAGGAGGGGAAGAAGCTGGAGAACGTGATGAGGTCTAAATTTTATTTTGGGATTGGAGGAGGATTTTGATATTCCACCATGAAGACTATCTGTTTTACAGATGTTATCATTATAGCTTATGTTAGTGTGTATACAGAAAAGGGTTACATCAGGTAGTGGTAACAACATAATCTGCATCCTGACAGTGATATTGCTCTTGTTTATTTTTGTTACGTACAGGCATCAATTCAGAAACCATGATAAAGGCTTTTCTTTGATATGAGAGCCAATGAACTGGCTTGTTTCCTTGGCCTGAGTGGCATCTTTGGGGTCAGAAAATTAGCTTACCCACATGAATATCCTCAAGTCCTAATGACTACCCCATCAGATATAGGCCAAATGAATTTGTAGTTCCAAAAGAGATACATGGTGAAGTGAATCTTTGATATAAAAGAGTGGTTTCTATTTTAAGCTAAAGCAGAGGTATAATCCCATTTTGACCTAGCAGAAATAAGTAGAGAAGCCGAAGACATCATTATGTGTTTGCAGATACCAAGTATGCCATCATATCTACTGGCAAATTGTAGAGGTTGAATCTTTATCTGGAGCGAGAATCCCAAAATACCTGTTGAACTGATTGCTCTTAGTGTGAACAAGTAAGACATCATGATATCCTAATGATTGTTTTCCCATATTATCTTCAGTTGCTTAATCTAATTGGTTTATCTTTATCCAGTCCTCCTGTTGTCTGGCCACCCCCTGATCCAGAACATAAAGAGGAGTTGCACGCAGTGTGGTAGCAACCCCTATAAAAAATAAATGTATATTAGTAAAAGAGCAGAAAAGAAAGCAGCAAAATGCAGAACGCCAGGGAAGGTCAGAATGTTTTTGAAACTCAACAACAGGTAGGGTGATTCACACATCTTCCTATATGTATTTCTGACTTTTATGAGATTCGAGATTATGTATGTCTAGGTATTGAATGTACTTGGCACAACTTTTCAGGGAGAAACAATTACAATCCCTTGAGGAGGCTTTTAAGGCTGTTCAATTGTCACCTTCATGTCAGTTCAATATTTCATAAGCTTATGGTAATTCTCTCCTTTACTGATCTTGATTCGCAAGGGTTTACTACATTTTAAGCATTCACCTCTACATTTTTGCTTCTGTGTTTATTTATTCTTAGTTTGCTTCTAATTCTGTAGGTTAGTATTTCTGTAAAATGTTAATGGACAAAG
Source organism: Agave tequilana (assembly GCA_038442645.1). Lineage (NCBI taxonomy): Eukaryota > Viridiplantae > Streptophyta > Magnoliopsida > Asparagales > Asparagaceae > Agave > Agave tequilana. The sequence continues at coordinate 162,894 of JAVJIF010007017.1, read as the reverse complement.
CTTTTTAGCATGAATAATTTGATTGAACCTTATAGCTTATATAATTGCAATGCATTAACCACATTGTTGTCCATTCAAAATATAATCTATACATTCTTCTGTGCTTCATTTATTATAAAAACATTGATGCTTTATGAAATATCTAAGTGTATTTCAGTACCACATGCTAATTGAAAGGCTGAAACAAGTTATATATATGTGTTCTGGCACATTTCTGTTTATTAATTGTTTTAAAGTTTTTAATTTTTCCATAGCCTCTTGAGGCATCATAAATGATGTTTTTGAATGATGGATTTTCTTTTTTAAACTAAACCCTATGATTTTATATGGGCCTATTTGATGATGATCATAATAATATACTTGGGCTTGTTCTTAACAGGTCCTTTTAACAGACAAGTATGGCAGTGCCAAATTTTATAACTTGAATCATCATGCTTGTTTACTAAAAAAGAAAATCTTTAATTCTTATGAAAATAATCTCGAAGATTGATACTAAACATGAAACTAAACATTCTACTCAAGGTAGAAAATCCAAGTCTAATTTCTATGATTTTTTTAAGATCTTGGATGACCAACCAAACAGATAACTAATAAAGTTTTATAATTTTCTTACAGAAACCAAGAAGTCTTCACAAAATGATTCAAAGAAATTCTTTGGATTGAAGGGGGAAAAACATAAGTGTGAGCCGGTGACATGAAGCATGGATATGTTAAAAAAAAAGGAGATAAATTATTGACGACTTTAGGGTTTGAGAGGAGGATGAATAGGGGGGATCATGAGTGGGAGATAATATTTAGAGAGATGGAGGGTAACTCTTCGTCCATGATTCTATTCATGTGGGCACTGCTAGCTTAAAGTTGAAGAATTTCGAGCCCCCTGGATGAAGTGGGTGGCTGGGGTTATTTCACTAGTTGGCAGCCTCTTGAGTCAAAATTTTTGCTAGGGATGACCAACCAAACATACAACTAATAAAGTTTTATAGTTTTCTTACAGAAACCAAGAAGTCTTCACAAAATGAAAACATAAGTGTGAGTCTGTGACATGAAGCATGGATACGTTCAAAAAAAAAAAAGGAGATAAATTATTGACGACTTTAGGGTTTGAGGGGAGGATGAATGGGGTGGGGGGGGGGGGGGGGGGTGGAGATCATGATTGGGAGATATTATTTAGGGAGATGGAGGAGGGTAACTCTTCGTCCATGATTTTATTCATGTGGGCACTGCAGCCACTGCTAGCTTAAAGTTGAAGAATTTCGAGCCCTTTGGATGTAGTGGGTGGCTGGGGTTATTTCACTGGTTGGCAGCCTCTTGAGTCAAATTTTTGCTAGGGTTTGGATCTGTATCCTTTGATGTATTCTCAGATTACTCTGTTATGGTTGCTTTCTTTTTCAATGCATCCATTGATCTTGCAAAACATCAGCAATCCATCCATTGCATCATGTGCAAGTTAAAGATTGTTACTTCATTTCCAAAAAATTTAAACTAGTGGTTGTACAATAAGAATTGTGCACATTGCCTTGGTGGCTCCGCCTTTTGGTTCCTCTAGTTGCAAAATAGTAAGACATCATAACTTGCAAACCAATGTTCTAATTGTTGCCCGTGTCTTTTTTAAACTGAACGAATGTGTGTGTAGCCCAAACACTAGCACAGAGGGAAGTGGGTTCCGGCTTTCAACAAAATATATATATATATATATATATATATATATATATATATATCATGCTTTTGTTGCTAATTTTGTGTTGTAGTTTATAAACTTCTCTTTCATTCATGCAACTTAAACCATCAGGAGGAAATTGCATAACCTCTACCATCTCTGTGTAATATTCAAACAAAAACCAGAGGTTCGGTTGTGTGGAGATGGTCTACCAATAGCTTATTACTGTGACTTTCCTCTTATAATTTTCTTACTCCAGGATTTTTATTTTTATTTTTTTTACAAGTCCAATTGGGATTATGGCGAAAACTGAGAGCCCTGATGGTTGAAGATTTTGATTTCACGTTGATGGCTACCCCTTGCGAAACTTTTGGCTAAAGCTAATTTAGCCAGGAGAGATTGAAATGGAGAATCAATGAAAAGAGGTGGTTAATAGTTCAGAATATGCTTTTCATTCATCAGTGAAGCTGTTGGTTTCTATGGTGAAGGTATGTTATCCGAATCTTATCCTTTCGCTTTCATCATGCATTGATCCCTTCAGTCTTCCTCGTCCCCTTTTCTTCGGTAATGCAAATCAACAATATTTCTTCAACATGTTGTTATGGTTGCACAAAGTGGTATCAGGCTTCGTTGCCGTGTCCTTAGAACTTCTATTTTTGTGACCACTTTTATTAAAATGAACGAATGATTACTGCCCTTGCTATCAAGTTTCCGTTTGGATTGACTGCATTTTTGCATCCCTGGTAGATTCGAGCTCGAAGGAAAATGGAGATGGAAACCACTAGCATAGAAGGCACTCTGACTCCTTGGCTTTGTTTGATAGACAACTTGCTAGTCTGGACTCAAGGATTTTCAAACTCTTATCGCTTACTAGCTAGAAAATAGTTTCTCGAACCCTGACAGCACTCTCCTTCGCCTCCCAAAGCCCCCCTGCAGGGTATCAAAAGTTTATAAGCTGTTTAGTTCAGATTTGAATGATTAGGATTAAATGAGTGTTACAGTTTTGTGAGATATATACATAAATAGGCAAGCAATTTGTTTTATGGTTTTGTGGGATAGTTTGAAGGTTTTGCTTCCCCTCATAGGAAATTGAGAGGAGATGGGAGGAAATTATGCAAGGAGATAAGATGGAGCTGCCCCCATCCTCACAAAAAAGAAAGAAAGAAAGAAATAAAGAGAGAAAATCAAACAACCATCTAATACAAATAAACAAGGAGTTGCCTCAGTAATGATCATCATCAGCTTTGATTCGTTATTTTCTAGTTTCGGCGATTCAAGGTAAAAATGTCTTTTTTATCGAGTCTTAGTTGACATAAGAGAATATTATTTTTTCTTATAAACCAGTGCGTTAGTTAAGATTTTGTCTCTTTTCCACCCCTATTCTATATCTTTATCCCGGGATAGACTTGTGTCCTTCCAAAGGATTTGAGTTCGTATACTTTCAACTCAAATACAACCCTCCAACATTCGAATACAAGATCCACTCTGTTGAAGTTGATTTATATTATTTCAATTATCTATAGAACAAAAATCACGTATTTTGAATATTTTTTACCTATCCATCAAGCGGCACAAAATGGACAGCTGAAAGTAGTGAGTTGGTTAGATCTGTCTTTAGACATACAAATTCTCGATCCGGCCATTTGATTATGATCTAAACATTTAGAAATCTCTACAAACTAATTTTTGTTAGGTTTCAAATGCTACTACATTGTTAAACTAACCAACTCATTATTTATGCCGTCTTTTTTTCCCTTTGATGCATGAGCAATAAGTATTCAAAACACTTAATTTTTGGTTTATAAATACTTGAAATAATATAAATCAACTTTAACAGAGTATCTTGTTTTAGAATGTCAGATGGTGGTATTTGAGTGGGAATGATTCAGCCTCAAATCTTTTTGGAAGAACACAAGTCTATCTCTCTTTATCCCTTAATAATATTAAAATTTTCCCTAGAACCACCTACTTTTATAAAAATTTGGCGTCTTTTCTTTTGAAGTGCTGAATCAAGTGAGCAGAGCTGGGTTCTTCAGTTGTTTCCGATGTTTTTGCCCCGTGTAACTCTAATCTAAATAGTTAGAATTTGTGAAATAAACGTCTTTATAGTTGTTCTTGTGTAACGTGTGTTATGTCTCAGCCTTGGTTATCTCATAATCTGACTTCTAATACAAACAAATACTACAATGTAGAAATACCTTCAGAGAGTGTCGGAAGAAAAAAGTATAAATGAAACCAACAGTGAATAAACCTCATTATGAGTGACAATCGAGTATTTTTTTTTAAAATTTTTTTTGGATACCAACAGTTGGATTTAACTAATTTGGGAAGAGTATGGGCACGGCGATCAAGCAGAGGTTTATTATTTTTATTGTAATATTTATTTTTTTCATATTGGCATCTGAAATATTTTCTAATTCCGTATTCACCTCCAAAATCTTCATATTTTCATATAGTCCCTCCTAATCTTTTAAGTTGGGGGAAAAAACTCTTTGTCAGTTTTTCTGTTTATAAATCAAAATATTCTTGAAAGATTTCGCGTGTTTTTCCCACCAACGACAATGGCAGTTCAGGCTGCTATAAATCATGCCAAAGCAAAAGCAATAAATTGAAATGAACCGTAGGATCAACATTAAAATATCATATCTAACAAAATAGATAATGATACATATACAACATACCCTGGTTACTTTGTCAGCAAGCAACTTGAATCAAGTTTTATCACCTCATCACATGATGGTGTAGCAAAATTCAATTCGTCGTCCATGTATAAATTGAGGTCTATGCTTATCCTGCAGGAATCATCTCATCGCGTAACTGTTTTGCATGAACAACTCTTCCAATTCGATACAATCCTGCTATGATTGTATTATAATTCTCAGTTGTGTGTTGGGTCTGATGGAAAAGGCGTATATCCATATCAATCCTCCCAAATTTACAATGTGCATGAATATTATAAGTAACAGAATCAGGTTTATGACCCTTTGAAATCATGAGCTCAAATTTCTTCCCAGTTTTCTATTAGACAATATCCATCATCCATCAGAGTAGTATATGTAACCATATCGCCACTGTATGCCCCTTTGAGTCGAGACATCTAATAACTTATGGTCTTCAATCGCCATCCCTTGTTTGCATAGAGCATCGATTAATGCAGTATATATGTCATCACAACATCAAGGTGAACTTCCTGACCCATCATTTTAGTATAAAGTAATCTCGAAGCTTTAGAGCGATGCCCGTACGTGACGATATTGGGTGAGATAGCACCAACCCGATTCATATTGTTGTATAGAGAGACGAGGAGTTTTTGATAATGGGGCTGCTTCACGCGAGCAATTGCAGTTAAGAAGATGTTGAAGCAGTGAATTGATGGGTACGTGTTGGGCTCCGCATCCAACATTTGGTCCCAAGGTTCCCACCCTTCTTGGACGATATCCTGTAAATTTTCGACTACTGTTTGAGTTTGAGGAGCTCGAGGAGGAGGAGGAGAAGTCCAGTGAGATTTTCCTTTGGTGAGAATGAAGGTTCATTGTCACTGTTTGTTTGTTTGTTTGTTGGTCCAGAATCCAGGTGAAAAAGGGGGGAGGGGGGTCGAGAGGAGTCATAACTCATAATATGATTTATTTTCTTTTTTTTTTTTTAAAGGAAGAAAACCAAAAAAATTTAGAACTTACAATAAACTTTCATAAGCTTTTCGTAAAACCCCTCAAATTTTGCATAAACTGCCATAAAAAAATCATACTTTTTCTTAATTTGTTGTATCTTTTCAAAATTTTCAAATCTCAACTTTGGAGAGTTTTAGACACAAAATGAGGTTATTGAAATTGGACTTTATTTGAGAGTTAAAATGGAGTCACTGAAACTGGAGTTGGAGAACCTTTCAAACATATAAAAGTGGGGTGAAACTCTACTTTGAGTAGAGTCTTCATTTCAAGTTAAATGTAATCAAACTGGATGAAACTCCACTTTGAGTAGATTTTTCATTTCAACTTAAACGTAACCAAACTGGGTGAAACTCCTCTTTAAACTTAATCTTGGTTTGAGAAATTGGGGCTTGTATGGTTACAAACCCCAGTTTCAGTTTAACTTAAACTTAACCATAGTTTCGGAAATTATAGGTTTCCCCCCACCGTAATATCCTATTCAAAAATTCTTTTTGTACATGTCATAAACAATGATACCGGAGCAACGCTAATCATAACAATTTACATTCTTTTTCCTCCTTTTTGTCTTTGGGAGAGAGCAAAGTACAGAACGAGTGTACACAAGTAATACACATATAATTATTGCTTGTATAAAGAAATCGTCTTTGGGCCTGTAGGAGATCAGAGATGGCTACTCGCCGAGATATCAAAACATAAACAGGTGGGATGTGAAGGTTCAATGTAGAATGGAAGAAACTCCGAGCATAATTGATTTGATCACTATTTAAAAACCTCCCACAATGAGTAATTCCCTTGTCGCGTTTTATTATACTCGCAAAGAGAGAATATATACTAATCTAAAAACATTTACCTTCTCATGTTCCTAATTTTATTGAGAGGTTTATATCAATAGTTGATACAAACCAAACCTGCAACAAATAAAAAACCTCACCGCTGCTGTAGCATTTGATAAGCAGTCTCTTCATATTCTCTTAACGGCAGCAAGGACTCCTAAATGACATAAAAAAGTAAGTAGTCAGGACGAAATGAGCTTCATATTTCTCAATGTCGCGATAAGGAGCTGTAGTTTCTCAGGTGCCCGCTGCTTGTAATCCTTGAGCAAAGATTCTGCGGCAAGGGTTTGCAACTCCGAATTCTCCCCTTCCTTGTTTCGCCCCTTGCTGACCTGATTGATGGCGATGCAACACTGAAGAGTGCAACGATACAAGTCTTAGCGATTTTAGCTCAAAAAAACGAAAACCAAGTATTAGTGATCATGAAGGTGGGCGGCTTACCAAGCATACACCATAGAGTGCTCTAGTGTTCTTGCCCCCGCTTAAGTTGATGGTAGATGCATAGTACTTCTTGGCTGTCTGGAGATTTTCCAAACCACCCAGAGTGTACAGCACCTATTATCAAGGATTTTAACACTGTGACTGACCGAAAAATGGGAAAAGAAATAGTAAAACCATGCACCTACTTAGAACTGAAAAACTTTGTTGCGAGAGCACCATATATGGCTATAAAATAATTAAGTTAAGCTTGTGACAAATCTACAGATAGTCTAGATAATAATGGACTTGTACCCTAATCATACAAACGAAGGTGTAAAATTTCTTTGGTATAAGTATAGCTACTACTGATCACACACAAGTTTTTTGAATATTCCTAGGGTCTGGACTAGAGACTCAAGAAAAGGAATGGCAGGATTTAGGTTGTAAAACCCAAGCAGTGTTAAGACTTGATGTAATCTATGAAGATACAGCACAGACAACCATGCTAGGACTCCCAGCAACACTACGACATTAGCAGTGAACAACAAAATTGGATTTTAACAGCAAGTTGTGTATTTTATGCTTTTCCACTTGTGGTGGTAGTGCTATCAACATCAAAATGTCCAGACTTGGGTTTTGTTCTCCTTCATGTGTCTCAGCTTCTTTCTTCTCATAAACAATGAAAACCTTGGCAAATATTATTCCGGTCTTTATTTGATGAGCTTCTTTCTGACAGCTACAAGGGCATTACATAATTAGTGTCCAATTCAGAAGACCACCGAATCATACGGGTTAAGGACATTTCCAGCAAAATGAGATGTGCCAAATCAAAATTGTAGTGTAACAAGATTCTTTTTTTAGTCAAGGACATGAAACTAAGGGCACGTTTTAACATTTTTTTCTGATAATTTCAGATTTTTTTTTAAAAAGTTTTTCCTTATACTTTAGATCTACAAGATTCAAGATATGGGTGATTCCCTAGTTGGTTGACAAAGATATGGGTTTAAAAAATAGTAGTCTAACCATAAGATATTTGTGAAGTTTGAAAATTCTACTCCAAAGTAGAGGTCTCAAATATCATGAGTTTAGGACATTGCAAGATCCACTTATCCTATCTAAACACTAGAATTAAATCATCCATTTTTTAAAGTCACCCAAAATCATATATTTCCGTAATTTACTTGTGCATCCAACTGCACCATAAGAAGTTGACCATCCATTAACAATTTACACCCCATGCTCTAATAATACATGCTTTCTAGATACTGTTTTTTCCCCCAGAAAAATTTCTAAAAGGAAATAGTGGACAAACAAATGCACTTGGATGCTAAAAGTCCACAAAAGATAAATGCTGAAAAAGAAGTGTACAAAATTGCAGGAAGGGGGTGATAGACGAAGATAGTTTAGACATGGGCTATCAGAGATGGCTTCAACACAGAAGCGGGTGTCTTCACCCTCAGGCATGATTGGAGAAATAGTGGACAAACAAATGCACTTGGATGCTAAAAGTCCACAAAAGATAAATGCTGAAAAAGAAGTGTACAAAATTGCAGGAAGGGGGTGATAGACGAAGATAGTTTAGACATGGGCTATCAGAGATGGCTTCAACACAGAAGCGGGAGTCTTCACCACAGGCATGATTGGAGAAATAGTGGACAAACAAATGCACTTGGATGCTAAAAGTCCACAAAAGATAAATGCTGATAAAGAAGTGTACAAAATTGCAAGAAGGGGGTGATAGACGAAGATAGTTTAGACATGGGCTATCAGAGATGGCTTCAACACAGAAGCGGGTGTCTTCACCATCAGGCGTGATTGGAGGAATGGTGGAAACAAGCCATGACCAAATCAATGGAAAGATTGGCCAAATGCTCCGCTACTCAAAATAAAGGGACAAAGCCTGTCTCTATGCGGGTAGTGTGAGCTATCAGAACACCTGAGTACCTCATAAGTGGACACTGTATCAACAAGCTATCACATGTGCGCGCGCGCGCGCGCACGGACGGCGCGAAACAGTTGAAGTCACCATAGCATGTAATATATCTCCTTTTTTGCATGTATCAATGTAATTTATCAAAAACATTTTTTCAACATTTTGCAACCTTTGATCAATTTTAATTAGTTTAATAGTGATCCGGTTAACTCTAATAAAAGAGAATCTCGGTAATGCTTAGTCCTATTTCTATATGTGTGTGTGTGTGTGTGTGTGTGTGTGTGTGTGTGTGTGTGTGTGGTGTGTGTGTAAAAGGACTATACGGATTAAGCCACTTGCCTCAGCATATGCTAAATGATATGGAGGAACCAGAGGTTGACATAATATTAGCTCCTCATAACAAAATGCTGCTTGTTTATACCTGAATGGAGTAAGAAACAACTAATTGAATGAAAAAACACCCAAAACAAAAAATACATACCCACATGAATGATAAAAGAGATGGCTCACATTTGAAGGGAAACATAAGTTTCTGCTAGTTCTCTCCAGGCATCATGATCCGCCATAAATCTGAATTAAGATTATCCAACAAAGAAAGGTATACATAAATGTTAACAGAACAACAATTAGAGTCCTGGAATTACAGGCACTGAAGAATCAGCACTTACGTTTCCAGGTATTTGTTAAGATATTCAATAGCAGCAGAAGTATTCCCCTGTGCCTTTGCCATAGCAACCTTCCTCTTGTGGATAACCTACATAAAGTTCTCAAGACCATTATACATCAAAAAATAATCATACCAAAGAATGCTAGGCACCACATCATAAGTCAGAGTATAATAAAAAATGTAAGAAGAGCTATGATCCTGGAGAAAATTATGACAAAACAACAATGACAATGACAACGAACAAAGCCTCAATCCAAATAGTTTTTGGGATGGCCACACGAAAGGAAAAGCTTTCTCGACCTGAGTGAGTTCAGCTATAATCCTTTGGCTTCAAATACAGGAAGAATCCTTTACAAATGTCAACAATTTAAAATGCTTTTTGGCCAAATGAATGTCCAGTTTTTGATAGCATGAGATTTTGCATTTGTTTAATCTGGTTGTGGACTACACTTGACCACTATATTTCTAGGACTGAAACAACTATCAAACTGTTAATTTAAGAACAAACAGAAAAAACTTGCCTGATCAAGTGGATTGTCCTCTAGAAGACGTGCATAAGCCTTCTCTGCCTCAGCCCAGGCTCCCTTTGCTTCAAGCAACATCCCTTCCAATCTGCCTAAGAAGTATTGCAAAAACCAAGAAAATTACAAGATATTAAGCACTGTGCCATGATCTAGAGAGAGAGTGTGCGTGTGTGTGTGTTGAGAAAAAAACCCGTAAGTATCTATATTATATGAATTATTCATCAGTTTGATGTCTGTTTATTTTTCAGCTGTATAAAATAGAAAGAGGATTATAGACGATCCTATCGTGCAAAAGAATGATTTCACTATTTACTTATTTAAAATATTTAGCTTTGTCATCTAACTTACCTAGCTGAAACAACTAATTTATGCAATCTACGTTGTTTTCCATAATTTACTCATAGGCTTCTGGTAATATTGGCATTTTCTGTTACCAAAAATTTGTATTAAATCTTTCCACAACCACCTTCTTTTGGTGATTTTGTCATTCACTAACGATGATTTCGTAATTCACAAACCCCCCGAGAGATGACAATAAAAGTGTCACCCGCTAGTAACACTAAATGAAACATAGAACAAATTCATTGTCTATTAAGTAGGAGAATTTTGGAGGGTTCTTGTTTAGGTGCATGAGCTTAATTGCTTCTCAAATTACTTTTAGCAGGTCTAGTTGGGCTCATTCTGATTTAATTGGGTCTGCTACAATTTGTGACTAACAGATTGGAGGCAGCATATTACTTTTGGACATACACTGAATAATGTATCTGGATTTTGGCTATAGGTTGGGTGAAAACTGAGTCAGGTATGGGAACTATTCATGTCTACCTCACTAACTTGCACCCTATATTTCTTAATAGATTTTTGAGCAAACTCGTAGCTTATTTTCTGTCTTTCCTTCTCCGTGTTCACGCATTGTGTAGATATTCTCACTCCCTCTGCTTTAGAACAAAAGTTGGGTTCAAATATCCCCTTATATTTTTAGTTAACATGTTCACATTGTCTTTTGCATATTTTTGTACAGAAGCTAGTATTTTTGGGTTATTTTGCAAATACCTCCGATCACATAATAATAAAAGGGGCTCTTAGCATATATGCCAACATATTTTAAAAAATAACATATTTCACCCTGAATAAGTATAACATGACTTGTTTTTGGAGTATTTTGCAAATATGCCCTTCAATCATCTAGACTCAATGAAATTTAATTAATGGTAAATTTCAAGGATCTAAAGTATGTTTCACTTAATTCTGCAATATAAAAATAAAACTGCCCTCAATTTATGCATCCCAATGCCATTTCAATACGAAAAAATAGTGTTATTTGTTAAAAATAATACTATTGTTTAAAAATGAAGCTATATGCTTGCTAAAATAGTTCTAAAATTTAGATTCTATAACTTTAAAAGGTTAAAAAGTGAAAGAATTTATCGCAGTGAACTATAGACTGAGGATTGATAACGGCCTTGAATTGATTAGTTTTACTATTATTTACAATGAGGATGCATGTGTGACGGATTCAACTATGTCTAAGTAATATGTTCATTGAAACCAAACCAAGAAATGTTTTTTTCCACAAGTTTATTAGGAACAATCACCATATAATAAAAATTACAGAGAAATATGAGGATTTGATCTTTCGTTGGTATAGCATTTTTGTTGTATTGTGCCTCTTGTCATTACCAACACAACATAAGCCAAAGGCTTCACCACAAACTGACCAGAAAGAAGTGTATAAGCCAACAATATGTTTCATGAAGACTGTCATGTGCGGACAGCTAGTCATGTTGGGCTATTTCCTACTTTATATAGTGCAGCAAACTTCTAAAATAAAAAAACAAATTCTTTTGAATGCTAGCCTAGTTTGGAAGAAGCTTTCTTCAGTTCTGAAATGAAAATCCTTGCCTCGTAATAAAAAAAACAGTTAGTAGTCGTCAGTTGAGCAGAAAAAATATGTTTTCAACTTTTTATTGTGAGTATTAGAAGGTATGTTCTATTTTTCAGGAAGTACAGGGAATCTTTCATACTTTGGTTGTTAAGAATCAACATGATTTGCTACATTAAGCAATTACAAAGGTTGGTGCACGGGTACACTATCCTTGGATCTTGCAGCAAAGGCATTGTTAATCCATTTCTGTGTTATATGGAATTCGTACCAAATGTAACACCCCAAATAATATATAATAATACGTTAAATATTTAATTTGGATTTATGTATTATTTCTTATAAAGGCAGGAGTAACAAGTAAATATTAAATTGTGAAGTAAATCTTTTAGATAAAAGCTTGAGTTAATTTATTAATATTTTACAGGTTACAATAAAATTATTAGGGGGCTAAGTGAGATTCTGGGATTACATTGATTGGATTTTTAGTCCGGGTGGGATGAGATGTTGGTGATAGAGAAAGCATCACTGGTTTACTTGTTGAACACCGACAGAAAAAGCAAAAGTTATACACGAGAGAGAGAGAGAGAGAGAGAGAGAGAGAGAGGCAGAAGCAGTAGCAGAAGAAAACGACAAGGTTAGCAAGAAGTACCGAGATGGAGAAGCCCAAAAACCTATTCGCCTAAACATCAGGTAAGAATTATAGGATTATAATTTAGATGTTGACTCTAATTCTTGTTTAAAGATTATTTCTTGTGAAATCAGTAGATGGTTTCCTTCAAGTAATTTCAGCTCTTCACCATCTGGCTGATTCTAGCCGGGACTAAAACCTATTCGAATTTGATTTCGGTTGATCCAGGTAGGATCACAGACCCTACCCCGTTCCCTTTCCTGTACTCACTGTAATCTGCCTTTCTACAGATGTGATGCATCCATAATTAGTTACAGTATGTGAAATTTCCTTGTTAGCCCCCTAACTTCTGCCAGAATTATTGTTTAGCCATTTTTCTTTATAGATCAGAGGTAAAATTATATGTATAAAGAGAATTCCAGCAGAAGTTCCTGAATATGTTTAAGAGCCATTCTAACCCTATTTTAAGGGTTTATACTGGAATTGAGCTTTGGAAACCCGTATTTTGGCTAGGAGCATTCTTAAAATATGTGTGGATTTAAAATTTTATAGTTATAATTTGGTTGTTGTAAAATTGTAGGAGACTGAAAGTAGCATATGTTGGAAGCAAATCTTAACTATATTGTCTGCGCTGGCATATGTAAGTAGTAAGTTCATGTTTGGAATCTGTAGCTCTCCACGTCTAATACAACAATAAAAAAAAATGTATCCTCCCGTCATGTCCGATTAAAAAAAAGAGAATGCACTCCCTCCCTCCCTCTCATCCGATAGAAAAAGGAAAAAAGTAAAGTAACTGTACCCTCCTCCCTATCTGCCACAGAAAAGAAAAGGTATGCATCCTCCCTGCGCCACCTCCATTTTCGCGCCACACTAGAAACAAAACTGAATATGAAGGGTCACTTCTTTTTCCATTAAAATTTAGACTTCTCTCATGAAGGTAATCAAAACAAAAGACACTCAGACTATAGATAGAAGTAATGGGAAAATGGAAAAGGAAAAGAACAGAGAGATATGCTATATTACTTTAGAGGGGGTGCTATTTTACTTCTATTTTGTGGTTTTTTTGCTTTTTTTTTTCTTTTTTCTTCTAAAAAGTAGATTGTTTCATTCTTTGAAATCTTTCAATTAGTCATATATAAGTTTTATCAAATACAATAAAGTTAATAATAATTATAATACATTTTTCAAACCAAAATTTCCTTATCAATAAGGACAATCCAAATCTTAGCAAATGTTAAGCAGATCTATTTCTCTAAATTAAAGTGTAAATTAATTTACAGTAGAAACTCGTCAAAAATAGAAACATATTTTCTTAATAAACTTTTTTTTAAAGTTTTCCTTACTAAATAATATTTACACTAATTCCACTTTCGATGCACGTGCCTAGCATGTGCCAAAAACCTAGTAGAAATGATAGCAACGGCATGTATGCATACAACAAAAAAAGGATCCAACAGCCTCTACCAATTCATCTCTTATCCCTACCCCCAACCTGAAGCAACCTCTCAAGGAAAATATACATAATGCACGTATTCAAAAAGCATATAGTGGTGTTAATCTCTATAATGCATTTCTGTCCTGGCTCTTATCATTAGAAAGCTGAATCCTTTATTATAGACAACAATAAAGATATCTTTCAAGTTTGGATGTAATAATACTCACCAACTCTTGTGCTGCCCGGAAATTGCTTAGACAATACTGCTACGCATTCCTACAAAAAAGAGCGCAAAAAACATTTTTATCCTAACACTGAAGAAAAGATAAATATTGCAACATCACTAACAGCAATATCACTAACAGATTGGAAGGAGTGTTCGGCATAAAATCTATTGTTAATCAGTTCTTCAATGTAAATCAAAGCACGCTGCGAATAAAAATAAGGGAGAAACAATTGACATGGCTCAGCCAAGCACATCACAGGCCAATGAGTGTGTCCATTAGGGAAAGTCATGGGATTATAGTTAATACAGCACGGAGGACTAGAGGCCTAAATGAACTTGGATGGAGGAAATTAAGAAAGAAAGGATAATACTACATGTAATGAGGAGATGACCCTCAATAGAGTTGAATGAAAGAAATGATTCATGTAGCCAACCCCAAATTTAGAATAAAGGCTTTGTTGTTGTGTTGTTGTTGTAATGCAAATCAAAGCATATAAGCTACAGGCAGTAAAGAACTATAATAATTGAAGAGAAACATAGGAGGAATAGGAGCAGTAAGGAACAGAACAGTGAACAAAACTGCATCAGAAAATTGAACAATCTTTACTAAACATAAGCTAACCGTTTTAGATCGCTGCAAAAGCGATAACTACATCACTGTTCGGATTCCACGAATTTCCAACAGAAACAGAAAATGAAATACAGTCTCTTGCATAATGATGACAACTACGGATTCGTGAATGAAGTATGTCCAAGTCCAAAATTTATGCGAAGATCTTATGTCGATAAATGTGTCATATGTTTAATGGTTTCTTGGCAGTTATTTTGGCATCAACAAAAATATATATGCTAAGGCATCTCCATAGATATAGGCACCAGCGCACGGGTACTACCTTAAGAACATGAGATGGGCGCAGACAAAGCATGTATAAGCCCACAGGCAACATTAAGTCTCAAGGAAATCTTGATTACCCAAAGCATAGTTAAGCATTTTGTTCCAATAGAATATTCAAAGTACGCTAAAATGGAAATCCACGAAGACTAAAACTTTGTCATTGAAAATGTATTATACATTGTGGTTTGTAACCTCTAATGTTTGTTCAGTCATATAAATATAATAGGCAATGAAACAATTCATCCATCTCATCACAGTACTAAACCATCTCAAATAAAGAGGAACAGATCTGGGGATGGCTATATTAACAAAACAGTTTAAAAGTACTAACGTCCTCAAATGCTATACACTTGTGCTGCATTCAGAGTCCACAGCAGCACATAACAAACATTGTCACATATGGTACACAGGGATGACAATTTTTACTCCAGCTGCTCATCCGACCCAAAGTCAGTGGGTAAGGGTGGCCTTATGACTCTGATTTACAAACATGTAAACCCAAGTAATCTGTTTAAAAAGGAGTCGACCTTGACTGATCCACTTGACCTGACTTGACCATATTATTGTTTAATATTAATGGTGTAGTTAGATTATTCAAAGATACAATTGGCATGCCTAGCATATACTTGACTATTAGCATCTGACGCTGAGTTTGAATCCTATTCAGTGTAAATGTTTTGTCTTTAAAATTTAAAAAAAATTGATTATTATGAGGCACACCTAGAAGCAGAGGAAATGTGTGGTTAGTCCCTGTTGTCTGATGTTGCCCATTGATGCAGTCTGTTTCCCAGCAATTTGGGTCTGTTGAAAACCTGGGTGTTTCCATTCAATCTGACTTGTCCAGAACCAAGCCTCTTTGACAAGAAGGTTATTTGGTTTGCGTTCATGTTACCCATATATGGGAAAGTAAAAAGGTCATAAGGTGTGGTCCTTTCAATATCAACTACTAGCCGAAAAGATAAATAGAATTCCACCCCAAATGCCCTTTTTAACATAACCAGATTGCCAAAATAAGTGAGTAAAAATCTGTCAAACACAAACATAAACCTCACCCTAATATGTTCTAAAAACAAGATGTGAACCATGTTGCATCCTTCCAATATTTTGATGGACGTCAATAGGTCAATAAAGATAACTAGAGTTCCAGATAGTTAATCAGAAGTGTGCAACCGAACTCATAAGTGTGTGTTGCATCCCTAAGGTAGCAAGAAATGTATCAGATGGGTAGTACACACCTGTATGTTTATTATTTGTGCATGCATGTTTCTCTGTGAGTTATGTAGCAAAAAGATAAATGTTTGACCAGGACAATATGAACCTGTAAAATATTCATTCAACCATATCATCGCATATATTCATAAAAGAACCATAGATCAACAACATCAAAGTAGAGCCTCAATGCTTTAAGGATGCATGTTGACATAGGGAGCAACAATGTTATATTTTGCAATTTCAAGAGTCATACTTCAATGCTTAGGGATGCATGTTGACTCCAACAACATAGATCAACAAAATGATAGTAAAGCTTTTTCTCTCAAATATTTGAGGTCAACCATATGAATACTCCTACAGCCCATCAGGATGCAATTCATAGAGATGTCAACTTATAAAGCACAATACAGGCAGCAGATATTAGCATTCAACATTATGTCATTAATAATCAAGGCAGATACCAAGCAAGAGTATCAAATGCCATATTAAATTGGGGAGAGCTAAGAAAAGCAGACCAATTTGAATTGATTTTTTTTAAAAAAATAAAAAACCCAGCAAAGATATGGCAATTTCAATCTTAAATTAACATATGACATAGTACCAAACTGATCCCATGTGCTCTTTTTAAGCACAAAAGTTTTCTCGGTTATTCTTTTTTGAGTTTTCAAAATTTTGGACAAGAAACAATTACAACAGCCTCTACTTCAAGGTATTATACATTAGGTCATCAAGTAAAATATGCATGAGACTTGACACTGTGGGATAAATAAAAGCATTCCGATGAGAGATGCATGTGAAGAGAAGGGAGAAAACTTCAATAAAATAATTAAAGAGACAAGCAATACCTTTGCAATATCAATTCGCTGGCAATCCATGGAAGCAATCGCCACCTGCTCATAAAGAGTCCATTCTGCACATTAATAGACACAGTACTGAGATTGGTATAATATCTATCAACTGAACCAAGTTAGACTGTGAAAGCAAAAAATTATCAAATGAAACCAGTGACAGGAGTGCACTACTATAATGTTGACCAAAGTAAAACACAGAGCATTACTGACAAGACTTGTAAGGCACCCGATTCCAACCATATATTAGCAGATTTGCAATCTGAAATTTCCAACTAGATAACTGCAAGCTAATATGAAATTGCAGTTTGGGGGGGGGGGGTTGGGGGGGGGGGGGGGGGTACCTTGAATTACACTTTTCACCTTGTAGATGACATGGGAACCTTCTAGTTTAAATCACAGTAAGGATCAGGAGCACTTACTGTGGCAACACATTCAAGCAAGGTGACTAATAATGTCATATCAGATGAAATACATTTAGCGGTACCTCAGAAATAAATATTGTGGAGATGTTAGGTTTCATTAGTGTGTGAAGCCAATACATACACGCAAGTTTCTGATAAGCACGTCTACAGAGAGATTTTATAGAAAAAGGTCTATCCACATTCTGAAAATAAATAAATAATAAATGAATAAATGAATGAATGCACAGCACACAGTACAATGGTCCATCCACGTACTGAAATGATGAAAGTGATACATCAATGTATGGCACACAGGACAATTTGTATCACAAATAATTTCTTAACGTCAATAGAAAAATACAACTAACTTGCACGAGTTTAAACAACACCTGCATGGGCAATAAGGAACATTTTCCTGCCTGTCATCTGGATTCAAGGATCTATGTCATGCTCTTGCTTGTCCATAGTTTTCATGGCCAAGAATCTGGACCAACTCAAAGGGTTGACATCAGGTTGACAACCAGTAATACTTGGTTGATCCCAGTTTAGAGGGAAAGGGCATACATGAACATGATGACGGTGTGACAAAATAAACTATCTATGATATTGTCTCAAGCGTAAGTTGGCAAACATGCATCGAAAGTATGCCACCAAAAATAGCCATGAAGAGCCGCAATAGATTTATTGCAAAGAAATAGGACAAATGCATACAGCAAATTTTTTTTTTAGCAAAAGTGTGTGTGTAACACATCAACCAAAGTTTGAACTGAAAATGTAATCAAGGTGCTAAATCTACATGAGAGGGGAAAAGAAAATGACAAAGAATGCATGGACACATTTGTGGCATGCACCCTTCTATGATAAAGCCATGAGTCCATGACCAAGTAAGATATGCAGTAAAAAGAATGCTTCCTGGATACTTGTTACTCAGGCGCAGGACACTTATAAGATGTATTATTTATTTTCATATATACTTTGATATTAAACAATTCCTTAACACGCTTTTGGGATGACTTAGTTTCTATTTAATATACAATGCACACATTAACAGATGCTTTCGTTTTAATGCTAAATACTAAGTTTAACAGAAAAAAAAAAAGCGGATATATAGTTAATATCAATATTTAAAAAAAATAGTATGCAATATTCCATTAAGCTATTCATTGTAAAGATGAAGAGCAAAGACATGGACTATTGCTTATTAAATGTTTAAGAAGTTAATATTTCATATGGTACATTATAAAAAATTATGTGTTTCTTATTTAAAATATCCAAGGATAGAAAACGTAAATAATGAACTAAGGTGATTAAGGAGTTGAAAGATAAAGTTATCACACTAGTTACTAAACAAGTGCAAAAGCTAGCTGAGATGACACTAAGAACCTAAACCAAAGGATCTATTTAATTACTTTTAGGAATTCTATGATATTAGTCCGAAACAAATAGGTTAGTTTCGTATTAGTCCCCCCCATAGGATTGATTTTTGATATCTGAATGGTGAATCCAAATCAATTTGAGGTTATTTGCTTCGTTTCGCATATTATTTCTCCTTTTTAGGTTCAAATTATGTTGCACGGATACAGACACGCCAACACCGGCACAACACGACACGACATGCCAACATAGCAAATTTTAAAATATATCTACAAAATAGAACTATCGTGTCTGATAAGTGCGTCTGACACATGTCTGAGACTTGTTCAACATGACACAGCTCTACATTTGAAGTGTTCTTGATACCTGGAGTTTAGGCTCTCAAGACCCAACCTAACACATATTAAATGTCTCTGATTTCTATTGGAAATGGGAAAGGAGGTGGAGACTCCTTCCTCAACAATGGCTTGGCTTCTCATTTCAAATCATGGACAGGGTTCCCACGGGATGCCAAAATGACCAAGGTCATGGTTTGTTCTAGTGCCTTTTGCCTTTGGCATCCAACTTCTAACAACACCACTGGGAAGCTCACAAAGCTTCAGCTTTTTTTTTTTGGGATCTAAGAAACAATAACATCACTGGCCTCTATTCTAACTTTTGGGGTTTGCGAAGCTCTAGATCAGACTCGATTTCTAGGGTAGAAAGAGTGTTAGGATCATAATTAATGAATCAGGCAATTAAGGTTAAAGGCTTGCTTGTTCTTGTTATAGGTCACATACAACCTAACTCAATTAGCAGAAGCTGAGATATCAAACAAATCCAACAAAAAAAGCCAAAACTGAAACTCAACTGAATCAAGAATCTCAATTACAACTATCCAGATCAACATCATGAAGTGCAAATTCACAATTCTAAACTCTAACAGACCTAATTCCTTCAAGAACATAAAACAAATGGTAGAGAAAGCAGAATCGATGGATCTAACCTTCGCCGCCGAGCTTTGATCGAGTCCTGGGATCGTTCAATATGGAGAGCCCATGCTTGAGGACTTTGTCGGATCTCCGAGCTTGAGCTTGCGGACGAGGCAGAGGTACTCCCAGGCGCCGCCGCCGCCATTGTCGACCTGGACCTCGAGGCGGTTCAGTCTCGATTCCTCCGCTGCCCCCACCATCGATTCAAATTTACGACCCGAGCCACTGCGAGGAGGAGGCGGAGCTTTGGGGTTGAAGATGGAGAAGACGACGAGATTGGGATCGAGAAGAAAGCTGTTGATTAATTGACGTCGATGTTTTGTTGCGGGTTTTATTAGTGTTTCGGATCCTTACCGGGTTCGGGTCTCTTTTCGCTAATTTTGATGTTAATTTGGTTTTAATGCTTAGTTTATATAATAATAAATATAAATAGTGTATAGTGATTGTCTGTGAAAAACTGACCGATTGATCGAAGGAGGCGGAGGGGTAGAAGAAAATGCATGAGGAAGAAGAAGGGGATCTAAAGTTTTTTTTTTTTTTCACGCAAGTTTTCTAAATTGTGTTTTATTTGCAGTCGTAATTAGAAATTTGCAAACCACTATAGATGGCCAAATAAATTTCTGGAGTTAAAAAAAAACTAATTTGACTAAAATTTTCTGAACTATAAATGCTAATCAAATGGACATCAGGTTGGTTCTACAAAATTATATAATTTAACTTCAAAAACTATAGACTAGAAAACTTATGCTTTAACCTCAAAGCCAATTACAGGTCCTAATTGCTAAAACTGATGCAACTACATTACTTAAACCTGTCCCTCTTTATTTAAGGCATGTTTGGTTGCAAGGAAGTGGGCGGAAGTAAGAAAATGGGGAAGTATAATTGCTCACTTCCCTATCTATCCAAACACCAGAAAAGAAAAATAAAAAAACCCTTTTCCTTTTTTCTTTTTTCTATTACACAACCATTTCCTTACTTCCAGAGAGTTATAATTAATTTTGTGGTCATATAAATCTCATTTGTAATAAGTTGTAGCACAAAACAGATAATTTTTTTGATCATGTAAATCACATTTGCATTCTAATTGCAGTCTATTTTTTTATTTTTCTTAATTAATTTTTATTTTAATATTATTTTGCGGTCAACTTTAAGGTCAACTTTTCCACTTCTACTTCCACATTACCATCCAAACACCGGAAAAGACATAATATTTTTCAAATCACACTTCACAACAACATCCAAACAATAGAAAACTTACTAACCAATTCTCAAGTTCCACAGGGAACTATTACCACTTTCTCACTTCTTCACTTTCTCATTTCCACCCCTAACCAAACAGGCCCCAGGGAAAGAGGTGGTCCTGTTCGCATACCCTCTATTCAAGGAAGTTTCGTCAAGCCTGATGAAAACTTTGATATGATCCATTTGTATTCACATTAGTCGTATCGTTCAGGTCAATCTATTATTAGTAGCAGCAATATTTCCTACATTCCATCACTCAAGCTCAGAGAGAATTCTGACCATTCATTTTATCCCACCATGCTTGCAAATCAATAACTAAAAACTAGCATCCCCATAACATCACTAGTTTGTGTTGACATTTGCATTTATGTGCCATTTCCCTTTCTTGGTTAACATCAAAGAGCATGATGACCTCTACTCTGTAGTTGGGTAGACAAGTGGAATCAAAACCTTGCTTCAAATCATACATCATGACCCAGATGCACACTGTCCTCATGAGCTGGGAAAAAGAAAGGCACATGCTTTGTTTCGATGAGATTTATGAGCTTTTAGAAAGAAGAAAGTAAGATACACACTAAAATTTCGATAAATTTCTGATCAATCTTTATATTAAAATTGAGATCATTCCTCCTCCATCTGATGCTTCTCCTCTGCCTTTTGTCTTCAGTCAAATAATGTCTGCTTGATGTCAAAGCAAATACATGATTGTAACACGATGAGTGAGAGAAAATACAGTGATCATATCAAAAATAAATCGAATTTCATCCTTTTTAAGAGAATTACCAAGCTTCCATACGATGGTGAATCTGAAAATCTTTAATGTGATCAAATAGATTTATTACAAGGGAAACAAAAACAAGAACAATACAATGCAAAGTAAAAAGGAATGCGTACTTGTGTAAACAAAATTTTAAGATCAGTATCTTTGATCATGGAGCTTCAACTCGATACTACCTCATGTTCTGACTAACTTGGCTGGCTGCTCCTTTCCAAGCTCCATTCACTTCCCACCGTCGCGACAACACTGGATGGAACTTGCGAAACCTCTGAAACGCCGCCACTGGAGAAGTCCTCCAATGGCTTTCGGCGAACGGCAGACTCGTGGAGTTGAAGAACATGCTCCAAATTCCACAGGACATCACCCATTGTTGGCCTATCAACTCCATACTGCGCCAAACACTTGTCCACAGTCTCCCCAAACTTCTTCAACGACTTGGAATCAATCTCATCCTTCAGCGCAGGATCGATGATCCTCTCAAGATGCCCCTTCTTCTGCCACTTCATTCCCCACTCCGCCAGGTTCACCTCCTCCCACGAGAGCGACCTGTCGATCACCGGCCTCGCACACAAGACTTCAAGAAGCACCACGCCGAAAGAGTACACATCAGACTTATCAGTGAGCTGCTGGGTCCTGAAGTACTCGGGATCGAGGTACCCGAAGCTCCCCTTGACTCCGGTGCTCACATGAGTGGTACTCTGTTCAATGTGCGGCCCTGCTGACCTCGACAGCCCAAAATCGGCAACCTTGGCGGTGTAGCTCTCATCGAGCAGTATGTTAGCGGTTTTGACATCACGGTGGATGATGACACCCTGAGCCGTGCCTGTGTGGAGGTAGTGGAGTCCCCTGGCGGATCCTATGCAGATCTCAAGCCGCTGCTTCCATGTCAAATGAGGCTTCGTTTGGCCATACAGGTGGTCTTTCAGTGGCCCATTCGCCATGAACTCATACACTAGGATCATCTCTGATCTCTCCTCGCAGTACCCAATCAAGGATACAAGGTGGCGGTGTCGAATCTTGGTGAATACCAAGATCTCAGCTTGGAACTCCGTCAGCCCCTGCCGAGAACCGCGGTTGCTGCTATCACGACAACCTCTCTTGACAGCCACAGCAGTGCCGTCTCTGAGCACCCCTTTGTAGACCTTCCCGAATCCGCCTGACCCTATCTGAGACCTCTCATCGAAATTGTTGGTGACCGAGAGAATCTCAGAGAACGGTATCTTGAGGCTAAGGTTCAGATTGCTGGTGGAAGAAGTGGCTGTAATAAGCTCCATCAGTCTGCTATGTGAAGTCCCTGGCAATGGTGACCAAGCCCTCGACTCTGACGCTACGTGCTTCTGCGTCCTCTTCCTCCTCCACCGCGACACAATTGCAAGAAACGCGAAGCACAGACATAACAAAATGAAGAATGCAACCACGGACCCGATCAAAACCCAATGTGCTTCTTCTTCTTCTTCCTCGGTTCCGAGAACCTGGCAACCCATGGATCTTCGTGACCTCCAACCCGTTCAGTATCGCGTTGATCTTCCACGGGAGGCTCCTTTCAGACGGCCCAACGCTGAAGCGAATGCTCCCCGAGGGATTTGAGCTCACGACGAAATCAATGTAGTAAGGCGAAGCCAAGGTGAAGGATTGGGAAGAGAGGTCGAGGTCCTTGTATGCAGAGTAGCCATTTATGTAAACATCGAAGTAGAGCTCGTTGAGAGCCTTGCTGACTATGTCACAGAAATGGAGCCGGACGAGGTAATCATGGTCAGAATGGGAGACGGGAAGGACCCAGGTGAGGTTAAAACGATCAGAAGAGGAATTACCTGCTGTTATCAGTAAACAATCAATGAATTTTCAACAAACTGCGTCCTAAAATTGATCTCGATTCCAAGAGAAGGGGGGGAAAAATTCAATTTTTCAATGTACCTCTCCTCCCCATCTCCCGGCACGTGCCGTACACGCTCTCCGGGGCCGTCTCAGGGGTGGCGCCGCCGTCGGGTAATTGATCCTCTCACCCAAGAACCCCACCGCCTCCCCCGCTCTCCCGCTCAAGAACCCATCATCAGGCACCCAAGTCCTCCACAGGGTGTCGTTCTCCGGCGTGACCCGCGGCCCGCCGACGTTGACCCGGTGGAGCACCTCCAGCACGTGCCCGGCGAGCCCGGCATTGCCGGGGAAGAGGCCGGGCGGGGCGGAGAAGAGCTCAACGGCGGTGACGGAGGCGACACTGGAGGGTGATGCAGGGACGAAGGCTAGGTCGAGGGAGGGGAGGTTGAGGTTGGAGAAGAGGAATTCTTGGTGATGATGGTGGTGGGGCCCGAGGGCGAGAACCGTGGGAGCAGAGGAAAGGCGGAGGCGGAGACGGAGAAGAGGGAGGTGGGGGTGGAGGGGAAGTGGAGGCGGAGGATGTGGGGCCCGGCGGGGGAGGAGATGGGGAAGGAGAAGGAGAAGGGGTGAGGGGAGGAGTGGGGTGGGGAAGTGGGTGCAATGGAGCGGGTGGAGTTAGGATTTGAGACGAGGAGAGGGGAGGAGGAGGAGGGAGCGAAGGTGAGGAGGTAGTTGTCTTGAGGGTGGAAGGTGGACAGAGAGGGGAGCGAGAGGAGGAAGAAGGAAGACAGGAGAGTGAGGAGCTTGGATCGGGTGATCTGCAGGACTGCTCTCATTTTTTTTTTTTTTTTGTTGGGTTTTGGGTTTGCTTTGATTTTTTGGCTGCTTATAAGTATGCCCAAAAAAAAAAAACTACAGGTTTAGTACATAATTACAGACAGACAACTTTGATTTTTTATCCTACAACAGTGGGCCCACATCTGCGGTCGGTGTCCAAATTCTGTAAGCCATCTCAAGGAGTTTCGACACCTATGCACTGAGTCACAGAGTCCAAGATCTGATGAGAAAAGAGTGCGAAGTATTGAGGGAAATGAGCTGGATTGTGGACGCTGGCTGCAACCGCGTGGACAAATCAGCTGATCGTGATGGGCCAATTTCTTTTGATAACTGGATCCCATTACAGTCGCTGTCCTTTTCTTTTCTTTTATCTTTTTGGATAATCAGAAATACATCACCCTAACACTTTCAATACATACAACCTGCTGTTTCTCTTTGCAAAATACCAACCAGGATTAGCTTAGGGGTGGCTTAACGGAATGAATCGGGTCCGTTAGCCTAACGAATCCAACGAGACGAATCAAATAGTCGGGAAATGAATCGGTTTTCTTGACCCGATTCGTTACCTGGAGTCACCGAGAACAGTTGGACCTCTCTCAGATTTTATTATTATTATTTTTAGAATTTTGAATTTCTCACAATGGCAATTTTTTTGAGCTATTGATGGTTAAAAAATAAAAAAATAATATAAGGATCAGAAACTAATTTTCCCGGTCACATGTATATAATAACACATAAGACTTAACAAAAAAAAAAGAGGGGACCAGATTCGTCCCGTGATTCGTCACGGGACGAATCCGACTCGTCCCATATATGAACCCGTATCCATATTGGATAAATACGGGTTGAACCCGTATTCACACTGTGCGACTCATACGAGTCGCATAGCGCGAATCGGGGCGGGGCGATCTCAACCTCCTTGGCAGTACGCCCGTAGTTAGCAAGCCAATCAACTCCTCCATTTGCTTCTCTGAATGCATGGGAGACTCTGCTTCGTTGAGCTTGCAGCAACAAGTTTTTGCAGTCCTCAACGAGATAGCTTCTTGCCTCGCCATGTTCCGCTGTTAGTTCACTCACAACCACCATCGAATCTCCTTGAGTGTTAGCGGATCGCCGAAAGCATTTGATATCCCCGTACCCGGTCGCTGTCCATTGAACATATTAGTATACATTAGGGGCCCACAGTCACACGCCTAAGGCCCGATTGGGCCGCAGAGACTTTGGACTTTTAAAGTCTGCTGTCTCAAATTGCGATCCATTGAACCCCCATTCACGGCCCGCCCCACGCGCCTGTCTTGCGTCAGCGGCACGTTAGTGTATATAAAATCTCGTGGGATTTCATGCAAAGAAATACTAGGTATTGTCATTTGCGAAATCAAGAAAATTGCTAATCAGAGAAATAATTAGAACCTGATTTACATATAAGGAAAGTGCTTAAGAAAGTTGTGTAGAAAAATTCTCGAGACAAATTGTAAATGAATAGACAAGTAAAAAATAATCACAAATAATAAGTACTTTACGTGAAAAATCTGAAAAGAGAAAAATAGCAGGAGAGAAAGAGAGAATTCACTGTAATGCTAGAGGATTATAAGAAATCATGTAGTGTGATGTGCGATTACAATCTCTAAGATTCGATGACACCTGCAAGTTTCTAATGCTTTTTCTATTCGAGTCCCTTGTCACATACTTATTTGTTTAATTTCTCTCGCAAGGAGCTAATTAATGCAATGTACAGTTGAATGGCGTGTTTGTTTCTCGTAATTGGTCCGTAAGTGGCATAATATAATTATAGTAAAATCACTCACGGTATATGTTTGGGATCGTAAGTCGTAAAATGCACTTACAGCTCACTTACAGTCTAAACAGTTAATTCTGTGATTATGCAAATCTTACTTACAGCTCACCTGCAGCACAAACAATTATGGTGATGCAAATCTGTATTGTAGACAATTAATTATAATTACATTAATTTTTTATTATTATATTAATCTTTTTAAATTATGAGATTTTTTAATTATTAGATTTAAATTTTTTATTACTTATTCTAATATTTTTTTATTATTAGAATTTTCTTTTTACTAGGTTAGTAATATTTAATATAAAAATAATAATTTTTATTATTAAATTAATTTTTTATTTTAAAATCTAATATTTTTAATATTAAATTCCAGTAATTAAATATTGCCATTACTATTATTTTAGTAATCTAAAATTTTTATTTTTTATTTTTTTGTAATTAATATTTAAATATTTAGTGTATTTAATATTCACTATTTTTAATATTTACTATTTTATTAAAAATAATATAATATTATTATTTTTAATATTTTACTATTTTTAATATTTAATATTTTTATATCTCATAACATGAGTTTTGTGATCAACTTTTTCACTTACAACTTACACATTGCTAAGTAAACACTGTAAAATACAATATACTTTTACACTTAAAATTTTAAATTATCAATCAAACACTGTAAAATTTATTTGCGTAAACTTACTTTTACAAATGTAAAAAAATTTACCACTTATGACTTACGGCTACTTACAGTACCAAACAGTCCCTCAGAGCAAACTAGTCGACAACTCGATCGGCGGCCCAAAAGCCCATGGATTACGTTAGTTAGGTCCATTATAGATGCATTTTTTTATTCTCACTGAGAATGAAGGTTCGAGCTTACAAAACGGGATTTCGTGGAGCTTTAAAAGCTAAATTTTAAAACTTGAAAATATGCTCCGTTGCGACAATTATTTTGGACTTAACCAAACTTTAGTGAAGCTTTACGAAAGCCGAAAAAGATAAGCTTGACGACCATTTTTTTGGAGTTTCTCATGTCTCGGTTTTAATTTCAAAATTGTGCTTGAAATTGAAGTTTCAAAAACTCTACTCGAATTAAAGTTTTGGAGACTCCAAATGAATGATGCTAAAAGTTGCGTTACAAATCCCAGTTTCAATATTTACTTAAACGACACGTGATATCCAGCTATACAAGTTTTGAAACTGGGGCACTACACACACACAGAGAGAGAGAGAGAGAGAGAGAGAGAGAGAGAGAGAGTGTGGAGATTGAAAATCACTGCATATTATTGTACGAATATATTTTTTTAATTTCAGTTGCTTATGATTCTCTCTGAATCAAATCACAAAATGTTTTCACGTGTTGTTTTTTTCTTTTCTTTTGTGTTTTACATATCATATGAGAATTTATTCATTTTTTAATGAAGAGAGAGAGAGAGAGAGAGAGAGAGAGAGAGAGAGATCATTTCTTTTTCTTTGGTTATTTCTTTTTAATTTTATCATATAGTGGAACTCATCCACGTCGAAAATTTTTGTAGCCCCTGACTGACTACAACAGTGCACATCATCGAAGGGGCTGTTTGTTAGCCCCGAAAGTGAGTGAAAAAGCTGAGTTTTTGCTACTATTTAGTAGGCATCACTTACTTTTCCTCCTTCAAAACATGTTTGTTTGACGAGAAAGCAAATCTTAGGAAAAGCTCGGCCACATCACTACTTTTTTGTATCAGTTTCTTGCCCGTTGAGAAGAGAAAACACCCTGAATTATAAAAAGTAAGAGTAAAAAATAATTTCGCAGTCTCTTTCTCTCACCCTTTTAGGGTTTCTCTCTCTCTCTCTCTCTCTCTCTCTCTCTCTCTCTCTCATCACTTGCCATCCCCTCTTGCTCTGTTGGGCCGCTGCTCTCCTTCTTCCTGCCGTGGGCCTTTCCCTTCTGTCTCTAACAACTCCTCCAATTATGATCTATTTTAGGATTAGTCACTCTCTTTTGTCGCCTCAACCTCCCTCTCTCTCGTTCGTCGCCTGCTATCCCCTCTGTCGCCGTTGATCTCCCTCTTCCCATCGTAATCCCATCTCCTTCGACTCTCACACCCCGATCTTTATCTCTGAAAGGGTTACTGGAGCTCTATCGCCTCGACTTCCCTCTCTAAGACGTTGGTGATCTCTCCATTCCTACCACCTCTCCTCCCCTCTCAGTCTCTCCCGCCGTTGATCTCGTTTTTCCTGTCGCAACGCCATCTCTCTCACTCTCACACCCTGATTTGTCTTTGCCACCTCAACTTCTCTCTCTACCGCCGCTGAGAGCCGATGTGAGCTTTCCTTGGTTGCCTTTTCTTGTCAACCAAACAATGGTGATGATGAAAACAATGTGAACCGACCTTTTTCACTTTATTTCCCTCCAAGCAAATAAGAAAAAGGTCAAAAGGAGGGAAAGCTTTTCAGCCGTGAATTCTGAGAGCACCATTTTCTTTTCTTTACTTTCCAACAACTCTTAAAGAAAAATTGACTCTCAGAAATGCTACAGTGATGAAGCATTCGATGACATATAAACTTCGCACTGAGAAACTTACATTGTGCAGTTGTGTGCAGAGCCGGATCATATTGAATAAAACAAAAAATAAAATAAAAAGAAACCTATTTGTGAATAATTTACCCAACCAATTTGTCCTGTTGCATCCCTTTGCATGTTCACTCAAAGTTCATGGAAAAACTTGGAAACAAATTAGTGCCATCCTTGGCTCCCATGGAGCTCTCCAGCATCAGACATTGACACATCTTCAAACATCATACAACATATGAAAACAATCAATGATACACCACTGCACAAACCAAAACCACCCAAGGTTTTGTTTTTGCTGTCATGTCTCCTAACAAACAAGCCAATGTTTCTTACAAACTCTACAAGTACATACAGCCCAAAACTTGAGTAACACAGGCAAAACTCACATATAGACCTCTGCAAGCTCCTCCTCCTACGATATTGAGCTCCATCCATGGCACAATGAGTCAGGAAGGTCATCACCACTCTTTCGCCGCCGCCACGTTCACCACGGGAAGATGCAGATACCGAAGATTGGGCAGGTTAAGCCGAGGATAGCGGCGGCCACTGTGCTACAATTCACCGCCTCGATGATGATTCGAAGGAAATGATGTGTTTGTTGAATTGTTGAAGTGTATTGTTCATTCTCATGCTAGCTGGGATATATTGATGCTATATAGGGTAGTAATGTTGTAATCCCAAGTTATGTATGCAAGTGATTTATAGATGTTTGATGCATATTATATGGCAATATCTCTCAGCAGTTTCATCTATTTTAGTACTATTGACAGATTCAGTACCTCAACAAATAGAAGCACTTTATCTCTGCTCAGTAAATTGAAGTGATTAAAAGTGCACAAAAAAGAGAAGTAAAAAATCCCTTTGTACTATTGAAACAAGTAGAAAATCCCTCTCTATATTGTTGAATTCGGTAGAAAACATATATGTACAATTATATAATATTTTACAATTCTATTAAATATAAAACAATGAACATGCATAGATTTTTTACAATATCTTAATATCTTAACTAGTACAAATGTGTTTTCACTAAATTCGACAGACTTTTCTGTATAATTAATCCCGAATCTTCCAGCGTCGGACATTACCTATCTTCAAACAATATATAACATGATAAAGATGAAGAAACTGACACCAGTGCACACAACAAATCCAGCCTCCAGATTTCATCACCTCATAAAAAAATGCATTAGCCCTTATACTCATTAGTGAAATCAGTACCAAATACAAAGAACTTGATATTAATCCCACCAAACATCAAAAGCATCTAAGGTTTTCAGTGCCAAATAATTCAAGAACATTTTTTTTAGCTCTACAGCTTTAATGTCATGTCTCCTAACAAACCAGCCAGTGGTTCTTACAAACTCTATAAATAGACCAAAACTGAGAGAAAAAGAGAACCAAGCAAAACTTACAAGATTCCCTACAGTTCCTCCCCCATTGAGCTCCACCATGCACAATGAGTCACAGAAGGTCACCACTACTCTGTTCGCCGTTGCTTTCATCAACGGCAAGCTCACCGAGAAGAGGCAGATACCGAGGAGGGGGCCGATCAAGTTGAGGATAGCCGCCACCACGCTGCAGTCCATCGCCTTGATGGTTCAGAGGAAATGATCTGTTTGTTAAAGTGTACAAAATTGATAAGATCATATCTGTACATTCTCATGCTAGGATTGATGCTAGAGCAGTAGTGCTGTAATCCCAATCTATGAAAGTGCTTTAGATGTTTGAAGCATTGCAATATCTGTCAGCTGTTTCTTCTTCGCTATACATTGATAGACAAAACTTCAGCTCTGGTTGATGAGCAGCGTGATGTTTCCAACATTTTCCTGTTCAAGAAACAGAATTTTGATGGCAATGTAATAAGGGAAAAACGATCGTAAGAACTCGTATTTAGATTCAAAACCTGGCTAAACCTTGAGAGTTCATAGGATCAGAATCATTTGGACATTGCACATTGAGAACAAGCCATATAATTAATGCTATCATGACAAGGAAGAGGAAGATGTCGTAGTATAATCCACATCTACAAACAGATTCATGCTTCAGACATACCGAACGTTAAGAATTCACTAAATATTTTGTATCTGTTTATCATCAAATCGAGCGGCCAAGATCTGACTGCACATGTTCTGTCAATTTTCTATGCTCCAATGGGAATTCATCATCATCGGAGGATGATGAATCCTCTGGATGAGTGCTACTTGATGGCCTGGCACCGGGTGAGATGAGGTTCCGGAACCAGGCACCCTGAAATCTGAAGCCGCCATTGTTCGAGTTGCTTGAATTCTCTGATGTGGCTGACGAGTTTGAGGTTATACCGGCCAAGAATCTGTAGGCCACTTTGCTGGCTGTTACTATGTCATCCTTTGCTTGTCTAAGCTGCAACAGATATATGGAACAAAAATTCAGAACACGAGGATAAAATAGAATTGAGATTTGAGATTCAAACCTGATCAAACTAGATAAATGGTAGCATATGACGAGATGCAAAGAAAAGAACTATAGACTCTTTCTTACTGAGATAGGTAAAAGTACTAGCCAGGAACAAATTCAAGAAATATTGCAGAAACAAAATAATGGACATTTCGAGGCTGCTATGATTATAGGCTTATAGCACTCGACAATCAATTGCTAGATTTCACATTGAAAAGCAGAAGAGAAGCAATACCAAGCAGGTCCGTGTTCTTCTTGCATGATCTTAATATTCTTTCTAAATTCTGTATCTACTATTTGGTACAAAACTACCATCCTAGAGAGCATTATTTTCTTAAGGCGACTCATATAGCTGCAGGTCCTGCCTAGAATTGAGCCTACTCAAAGTTGAGAGCATGTACCATGGACATACTAGCAGGTTCTCAAAGTCATCCTGAGGCCTAAGTAATGCTGCAACTGTTTAAATATATTCCATATAAGCAGCCATCAGTCTTTATTCCCATTATTCATGAAGGCAACAGAACAATGATCAAATGTGGTGTGAAGCCTGAAAGAAGTCTCAGCCAAATTGACAGCCATTCAGCCAACATGCACAGGCATTCATATCTAAATACAAGAAGCACACCATGTCGTAGAAGGTATGGAGTCCTCTTAGTACACATATGCCTCTTGCTCTACCAATAGCGGGAAGCATGATGTTAGTGTTGCATTCTGTGGTTATCTACCTAGCTTCATATGCTATCTACTATGCAACTCCAGATAGGAAAGGAGCATAGGAGCATGACTGCCTAAAGAAGGATACAAATAACAAAGCAAGGAAAAAAGAGACCAAGATCTTACAACTAATATTCAAGCTACTCATTTTAACTTTTAGCACAAGAATACTAATGTAGACAGGACTAGCTGTAATTCGATCTCTACAAATAGTTGTCATATATCACAATTTGTGCATCTGCGAGGATTTAAAGATATTAAGCTTGTATGTATCATTTATCCCATTGAGGCAATCAGTCCTATATCAACTGTCTCTATGTCAATCAACAAAGTTTTATTTCTAAGTTCATTTCTATTGGTTCTTGTCATCTTTGGCTGTATGTTCATTGTACGTTGTTGTCTATCGGGATTTGTGACTAATTTTACTACATAACAACGTGAGAATGATACAGACCCAGCATCTTCAGGCTCTTACTAATTAAAGGACTCAACCCTATAACTTCCAAAGGACCAGTACAGCCAGGTACTAATATATATTCAAATACTCTTAACAGCACTTTCAGACAAATCATAAATATGATGAACTGGTGGCTACTCAAATAACCACTTGCTGCCTGGCTCAACCATTAACCATCCATCACCTATAGTTTTAACATATATGGTAGATAATTTAAGTGCTGATCACAATCAAACATGATTCTGCATGCGCATGCCACATTCAGTACACCTCTCCCTGCCTTGTGTATCAACATTAATGTTTTGATAGCAGTTCATAGCGTTTACAATTAACAAACATTCCGCATAATATAAATAATAAATGTGTTTTCCTTTTTGTTTAGGACTATTTAATTTTCCTTAGGAGCACTGTGTTTACAACAATTTGTCTAGTAATAATATTAAATATCAGGAAAAGAACAAAAGTAAAATGGAAATGCAAGGAAAGTGATCCTACCTTAGCAGCTGTATTCTCTGCAACTTCCAGAGCAACATCACCAGCATTTGCAAAACGGTTTACCCAAGCTGTAAAAGAAAAAAATAACATTAGATTTCCCAAATAGCAGAACTTCCAATTTAATAATGATTCACTCCACCGTCCCATTAGACCGTAGAAGAGAAAAAGAAGTACTAGCAACCCCTGTGATCAATATCGACACTAAATACAACAGATTCCAGTTTTCATAAGGTCTCAACACATTATTGCATAATAGGAAGGAACATTCATCTAATAATTTAATCAAAGACCTGTAGAAGTCAGAGAAGCACATAAAACTCACTGAAACTTTTGATGTATATTTAAAGATTATTTTCAAGAAAACAGAGGAAAATGTAATATTATGCCAAATATCACAAAATCAAACTTTCGAACCGTATTAAAAGACGAGAGAAGGAAAATCAGGGGGAAAAAGAAGAAGAAGACAATACAATTAGCAAATATATTTCAGTTAAGTACTCAAAAGGATCAACAAGATACCTACATGTTATTTAATTAATCTGAGAAAACCATATGATAATTTAACAAAATCAATTAAATGCAAAATACCACATATTTGAGACAACCATATAACCTGGAAGTTTCTGCACACCAAGCTTTTCACAAAAATCATCACAAAAGTGGTTGCAGTTTCTCGAAAGCAGATCATACGAGCTTCCAGGCCACTCTCTACTAAGTTCCCTCAAGATCTGGTTTACCCTGCCATTTGTGCACTCTGTCTGTCCAAGGACAATGGACTCACGGAACGTGTACATAGGATTTTTAGTCGGTGGACAGCTAAAGACTCCACTACCATACTCACAAAATCCAAACGACCATTCTTCGGTACCATAAACCTGCCAATACAGATGTCATCTTTCAAGAAGTAAACAAATTGACAAAATTCAAGTCCCTATCTAATTATTCCTTCTTCTGAACCATTAGCAAAAGAATAATCGACTACATTGAATAGATATCTGAAACAATACTGAATCAATCAGTTATATCTCCATCAATTTTTCAGAGCACTGCAGGTCAGAAAGTTCATGCAGATATAGACAGGATTGGCGAGTCAGTAGAGTGCATACTCTACAGCATGAACAGAAAAATCAAAGTGCAGAGACACATGTCTATGAAAGGGACATTCTCCTTGATCTCAATGAACTGCTAACTATTAAGCTACATCAATAAATTGCATCCTCCTCACACCAGCCACTACCCACCTTCTTCCCCTCCCTATCCACCACCCGCAGGGGGGAAAAAGAATAATTTGGTGACTCCAACCCTCCTTGCCACCACCAGTATGCACACCAACAGAATAAATACACCAACCTTATTAGTCAGCTGTCAAATAATAGTGATATCAAATTCCCAAATTTTGCAACACCGAGTTACTCCACTGTTGATACCAAGCAGCCTCATGCATACCAGCTGTCAGTGGAAAATATAATTAATTTGCAAACATGCAGATGCAGCAAGACACAAGGAATGGGCAAGCATCGGAAAGGGTTAATAAATAGCCAAATTCTATATGAAACTCACATCATCATACATCCTGATAAGTGGTTTATCCCCAGTCTCCTGTAAGTGTCATAAAAAGTAGAGGAACACCTACTTCTCCTGATCTTTTCCATTAAGAGTACAGTAAAAGCAGAAGGAAATGCCATATTTCTCGATGTATAAGAGAATAAGAAGAAGATGAAGAAAATATTTCTGTTTAATTTCTTTTCTTATCAAAATGTAAGAACTAGTATAAACTAAAGATATATAAATTAAAAGAAATACACTTATAATATACAATATAAATACATTTGCCAACATGACCATTGGAAAATAACATACCCAATATTTGTCTTCTACAGGGTTGTAGAAAGTGTCCTAGACGGGCGTATAACCGGTCAAACATCAAGGCACTATGGTTACACGCTTCAGTGGCTCCAAGTGCTGGGTGCCCCTTGCACGCCTAGACCCACCTAGTGTTTTCTAAAACATTAATCGCCTATGTAGAAGAATCTTGTTTTTGACAACCCAAGTCACTAACATGTGATGCCAAAAAAAACTTGCTATATCTAAAATAACTAATCAACAAGAAAGTTGGAAGACATAGAGATGAAGAAGACATTGAACATGGAGGCTCAAATAAGGTTACATCTGTTGCAAACTCAAACAAGTTATGTAGAGCGAGCTAAAGAGGAGAAATGAAAAAGAGAAGATGAGAAATGAAAAGCAAAGTGGCATGGATGCCAAACATGCAGAATAAGAGGAGATGGACCAGGACAAAAGAGTGGAGGACCATTGTTCTTTTGGTTTCTGAAAACACAAATCTATACTTTTGATAGTGACAAATAAATGTCCTATATTAGACAAAGAGAGAAAAATAGGGATTCAGATGGTTGCCTACGTCAATGTTATGAAGTTTTCTCCTTTCCTTTTCCTTTTCTTTTTCCCCCCCCCCCCTTTTTGGTTTGTGTGTTTGAGAGAACAACATTGTGAACTTCTCACAACCCATCCCTAACCCTTACCACCTGAGTTAGACCTCAAGGCGGAGATGGTTTATTACTTTTCAGAGAGAGGAGGCCGCTATCAATTTATTAAAATAATTAAATAGTAATAGTAGTACAAATGTGGTGAAGAAGCGTGCTCAAGGAAGTGAACAACAATAGATTACAAAATCAAGCTACAGGCAACGCTGCGTTCTATGCTTAGGAATAGAAATATAAGTGACTCAGTACATGGAAATGTGATCGAGTCACCTAATAATGGCCTCAGGAGGCTGCTGCAAGGAATTAAATGCTCTTATGCAAATACCAAACAAGACCAGTACCACAACATAACAATCCCAACTGTTGAGACAATTATGTGGTACTTCATGTGATCTTAAAGCACCTAAAACAGTGAGGACATATGACAGAAACAGGGGCAGCACATGTTTGGGCTGTAACCAATCCCATGCATGATGGGGTATCGGCAATGAAGGAAGAGGTGCTTAGATGATTCTAAACTGATAAAGTAGGTAAGGGTAGTCACAATCCATGCCACTGATGATGTTAGCCTAACAAGCCGGACTCAAACCGATAGTGGGTTCGGTGTGCCCGCATCTAAACCTGGCTGAACCACAAGTTAGGTTCGGGCCAGGTCGGGCTTGACTTGGTATAGGGTTAGAGTGTAGGTTTTCTTAGGAGAGAGAGTTTTACCCTATATATAATCATATGGTTAGAACTTCCAAGCAACCAAGCATTCTACTTGTTGCAACTCTTAAGCTCCCTACATTGTATGCCTCTAAACAATATTCTCCCTTCCATTAGCCCAGACCCCTCCATGGTCTTCGTAATTCAATCAATTCTAGTTAGTAAGCTATATCGTTGGAATCATGGGTGGTATTCTCGTAGTTCTACTACTAACGAGATTGCAATGCACAGAGAGAGAGAGAGAGAGAGAGAGAGAGAGAGAGAGAGAGAGAGAGAGAGAGATCTGAAGTTGATTTTGTTGCGCATCTTTGAGGAATCATAAAGGTATGTTTCTTGAAACACTATGCGTCTAGATTGAACCCAATTATGGTGTCACTTATTTTCATAAATATGATTTTTTTTTTCTTTAGGCAGCTTGCGTTGTCCAAATGAGGTGGTAGATTATGTTGTTTGCAAAATCCCTGTGTGACTTGTAAAGTGGCCTAACACAGAAGTTGCAGCTATTGTGGAACTTCCTCATTCGGTGATCTATTTGATCAAACAATGATTGTCATTGGAGCGGGGAGGAGAGAGAGGGTGGGGGAGGCCATTGGTGCTTTGGTACTAACTAAGGGCGGATCCATCTAAGAAAGAGTGGAGATTGTTGTGAAGTATCTTACTTTCAAGAGTGGGTCTCACAACTAATTAAAGGGACTTTCATAATGAGTTGACTTATTCAAGATCAACGTTCAAGATCTCTCTCAATGCTTTAAGGTTATCAAAATTCTTGATAAAGAGTCTAGTAAGCTAGGGCTGATTAGAGAGGAAAAGATGGAGAACTCTTTGAAAACAAAGATGTACATCAAGAAAAATAAAGAGGAGGAGAGCTAAAACTCTCTCTTTGTAGATCATGTCAAGAAAAGATGGTTGACATCAATAGGTGGTTGATTCCCCATGAAAAAGGGAGCTATTTAGCAATGTACGAGTTTAATTTTTGGTGAGGTGAGTGCTCATTGTTCATGCTTGAATTAAAAACAGGAGGCTGGGGTGTGTGATTGCTCTCTAGCACTCTTGTTATTAAATATATCTCGTTTGATACTCTCCCTATGGATGTAGGTTGGGTTTGGCTGATCTATGTAAATTATTGTCTCTTGCATTGTTCTTTTAGTTTTATGTATTTGATAAAATCATGTATCAACTAGCTACAGTTTTATGTTCTTTTAGTTTTATTCTCTCTCTCTCTCTCTCTCTCTCTCTCTCTCTCTCTCTGTGTGTGGTGTGTGTGTGTGTGGGGGGGGGGGGGGGGGGGGGGGGGTGGGGGGGGGGGGTGGTGATGGTTTGTTTTTCACGGCCAAGCTCACAATAGAGACCAATGGTGAATAGGAGGTAATGATTGTCATTAGCTAGTAGCTACAGTTGTAAAAGGCGCTAAACTATTTTGTACTAAACGCTAGAGTGAGCTCGATATCTAAGGAAGATTTTGTACTAAAGCATACACTTCTGAAGCATAAGCTTTGAGTAAAACATCATAGGTTTCATGTTTTACAACTTTATGCAAGTAAAGTAGACGCAGCAAACTCACTATATCTATGCTTCAAATCACATCAAAACCGGTTCTATCGTTAATCTAAAATTGGAAGGCCAATATAGCCGGTCCCTAAGCATTTGGCAGTGACTCGAGTATTTACTCCTAAGTCCTAAAAGCTTCATCAGTCTTCATGCCCATCAATATTGAAATCAAGTAATAAAACACCGGCTAGCGTATCCTTGATCAACTTGGGAAACTCCAGTTGAATCTCGCTCTCATCAAACCAATGCAAATCAATATGCACAATGCCCATTCCGTTCCCTCTAAAAAGACACAAATTTAACAAAGATCTCGAAACAAATCGTCCCCCCTGACACCACAACAACACACATTCCCTAATTGGATACAAAATTTATCAATTCTCGCATCCAACCATCAAAAATTTCAAGTAAAAAAAGGGGGTCAGTAAAAGAACCTGGATGGCACTGTGGAAGATGCCACCGATTCCGATCCCGTCCTTGAAGATCTTGTTGATGCTGAGGATCGTGTTGTTGGTCTTCTGAGATTCGCTGTTGGTCACGTCGTACACGTGAAGCACCACTTCCTTCATCCTCTCTCTGGCTCTCTCTCTCTCTCTCTCACACACACACACAATCAATCAAATATCTACCCTAATTGGGGAAACAATTGAATCTTTTTAGGTTTAAACCATCGAGATGTGGGATTATGTTACTCCCGCTGAGGCGGCGCGGACCGGCGGAAGCCCAAATTTTTCTTCGAGTTCACAGATCGCGAGGGCTTCGCGCATCGCTCTACTCTCTCTCTCTCACCCCGCGATATCCAATCGGTTTCGGACACGTGCGCTGTCGCGTGTAAATTCGTGTGGAGCAGATGAGGTTAATTTAATCTTTTGGTGGGCCCCTGCCGACAGAGGCAACGTGGGTCCAGTGCTGGGTGAATTTTAAAAACGGCAGGCTTTTTCCCTCGGATTTTTGGGAAACTCCCTTCACAAATTGTCATTTTCAAGTTTCAATGACATAAAAGGGCAAAAAATATCTTGAAATAAAAAAAATAGTAATAATATTTGAAAAGATACTATGCTTTGAAACGATCTGATCTAAAATTGTAATATATAATATTTAAATTGTAATATTGGAAAATGCTACACGATGTAATGTGACTTTTCCCAAGTTATTCCAGGGACAATTATGATTTAGGTTGACATTTCTTTCCTCTCACTTTTCTCTCCTCGTTGAGA
Source organism: Agave tequilana (assembly GCA_038442645.1). NCBI lineage: Eukaryota > Viridiplantae > Streptophyta > Magnoliopsida > Asparagales > Asparagaceae > Agave > Agave tequilana. The sequence continues at coordinate 124,214 of JAVJIF010007017.1, read as the reverse complement.
TGACTTCCTTGACATTTATTGTTTTCAAGCCAATATTCCCCTGTTTTTTTTCGTAAGTATGAGTTTCTTGTTTTTAATATTTTTCTAGTACTTGTTCTTGCCTGAAAATTGTGATTTTCGTCTCAATATTTTAAAAGTTTTACTTGTCTTTTATTTTTTACAGTTGCATTAGTTTACATCTTGGGAAATGGTTGGATTTCTGACGGGAAATCAACACAATAGGGATTCTCTCTCTAGAGTTTCTCATCCAACCACACTGATTACAAAGCTTTAAAATTAATTTTAATTCATCTAAAACTGTGAATAATAATAATAGTATTGACCTTAAATAGGCCTACATCAAAAGAAGAAATCTCACTAAACCAACATAGGACTAAATAGCCAAAACTAAAAACAACTAAAAAATAAATGAAAGCAGTTAAGATAACTGATCCGTCTTACTCGAGTCCACATGCCCTGCTCGAACTATAACGATGAAATGCGACGACGCCTCCCAATATAAGTCCTGCACCCATGTCCCTATCATTTTCCCGGTATTGGGAAAAACTCGACCCTTTTGAGTGTAGGCCTCCTCGATTCTCATAATGCTCTAGGCGATATGGGTCCAATCATTGGAGCTCTACTCAATCAATCTAAGAATTCGCAGAATCAGGTAGTCCTTTCCAACGAACTAGAAACTTTTGGTACCCACCATCTCTAGTAGAGACAATCTGATCATTAATAATTTCATCAATTTGTTCTGCTATGTGGTTGGGTTTTCTTTGAGGAAGTGGGGATAAGGAGGGTCTCTCAAAATTAGACTCAGGGGAAAGTATATTCAACATAGGTTAATCAGGAGAAAATATTGGACCTTTACAAGCAACCAGCTCTTCAATATTAACAGAAAGACTAATACTAAAATCAGGTGAAAGATCTACTATACATGCATTAGAATTAATCCTCCTCAAAATTTTGAACGGTCCATGTATTTCTTCACAGTACCAAAGGGATACTGTTTCGGACGAATCCGAACCATTACATGGTCCCCTACGTTAAAGTCTCGAGCCCTTTTAAACAAATCTGCATAAGCTTTATCGTTTGTACTTCTATTCTGAATTGAAGTGTTGATCTCTTTATGCAGTTTATGAGTATGATATGCAAATGATGTAGCTGACTCAGACACTCTAGTATGTTGTTGTGTCATACGACTCAAATTTATAAAGTCGATTACCATGCACTATCTCTTTTTGGACTCCTTAGGGCTAATCAAGTTGATCCTTCTTTGTCCTTGTGGTGCAACAGGTTTCTTCTCTTCTATCCCGGTCTTTGGTTGACTTGAGATTAATTTAATCCTTTGCCCCTCATGGGTAAAGGTACAAGTATTAGATTTTTCCCTCAGGGTGACATTCAAGTCAAACAACCAAGGTTTTCTAAGAATTACATTACCCATATTGCCCATGGCTAGCACGTCACACCAAATCTTATCCTTGTATGTTGAAAGTCTAATGTATGCTCAAGCTTGTACCAATCGAGACATGGCATATACCATTGAGAAACTTGGCAGATACTTAATCAATTCTGAGATTAATCACTGAAAAACTGCCAAGAAGATAATGTGATATCTATAGAAGACTACATGAAATCTGATCACTTGCAGCTGATCAGATACATAGATACAGATTATGTTGGATGTATCGACAATAGAAATTCCACTTCAGATTATATTTCCCTAATTACAGGAATATGGTGGACTTAGTCGAGAGGCCATTACAACTATACTTTGACAATGAGAGTTATAAAGTTCTACTGCAATAGTAACAAGAGTTCAGCAAAGTCGATATATTGACATCAAGTTTTTTGTCATCAAGGATAAAAATCGGAATCTCATTTTGTCTGTTGATAGTGTTAGTGCTATTTTTAACATTACAGATCCACTCATTAAAGGACTTCCACCTAAAATCTTCTTAAAGCATATTGCTCATATGAGGTGGCTAGTCATGATGATATTCTGATTTAGTGGGAGTGGATAATTCTATGTAACAGACATTATCTTTAAGTGCACTTCATATTGTTGATTCTGATAAATAAAGTTATAACTGTTTTTCCTAAACTCTACTTTTGCGCATTTGAATTTGTTGAATTGACAAATAGACTTGTTGGAGTCATAAAGTTAGACTCGTTGGAGTCATAAAGTGGAAGCCAGTTGGAATTGTACCTTATTTGATGAAGGGACATTTCCATGCCACACGTCCACATTTGATTTATGTCGTTAAGGGTTCTGAAACTTGTGATATGAAAGGTCCTACCTCGATTATATAAAAGGTATCGATCGCCATGTTCGGTGACAGGACACTTAATGGACCAGATTGTTTGAAGCGCGATTTATTGACGGTTTAAAGTTTTGGTACCATAAATTTATGTATAACATTCTTCCAGCATGACTTGTTTGGCCCAAGTGAGAAATTGTTAGAATTATTTGAATAAAGTCTAAATTAATTTGAGCCTATATAAGTCTAATTGGATTTATGCACCCGTCTCTATAAGCCTATATTGAAGAATTGATAAAGCCTAATGGTTTGAGTCTAGATAAGTTTCATTTACACTTAACCATGAGTGTATTTAAATTAAGATGTGGGACTCATCTACGCGTATGGAACTCGTGTTATCAAACAAGGGTCAGATCTACGATGAGTTGAACTAGAATTCCTTGATGCTATATATATATATATATATATATATATATATATATATATATATATATATATATATATCTGTGTGTGTGTGTGTGTGTGTGTGGGCCAAGTGCTCCTAGTAGGTGTCCTTAGATTACAATCTAAGGAGACGGCTTAAAACTCTAACATCTCGATTTTTTTTTCATGATCCGACCGCACATTATCATATTCATGTTATAAAATGCACGCATATAAAAAATCATGTGATTTGAAGTTCATTTACTCATTGATCTAATCGTTCCATTTTGTTCTACTGTTTAAAAACCGTTAATCTTTGAACTCAAAGAAAATAGAATAAATAAACTTCAAATCACGTGATTTTTTATATGCATATATCTTATAACATGAATATAATAATGTGCGATCGGATTGTGGGAAAAAATTGAGATGTTGGAGTTTTAAGCCGTCTCCTTAGATTACAATCTAAGGAGACCTACTAGGAACACTTTTCCATATATATATATATATATATATATATATATATATATATATATATATATATATATATATATATATATATATCATGGATACGATTCTCTTTCCACCACCAACTAATCTATCATAACATAATCTCTCCCTTGGAAGCCTCTCATCGCCTATAAAGATCAAGAAGAAAACTTGATAGCTGGAGAGAAGAATCCCCTTCCTCAAACTCCGACGTCCTCGAGAGGGGTTGTATTTCATAGGCGTAGGTAGTGTGTGTATTTTCTTTGATTATCAAGGAAAAAAGAAGAAGAAGAAAGAAACACGTATATTACTGAAATAATATTAATATACATTAGAATATAAGATAAATGTTTTAACTTGCATCCCAAAGGCTGCAGTCACTCTAAAGGTACAATTTAGCGACTGAAAAAAGGTGCATCACAAATTCTTATATAATATTATTATGTAAGCGTGTAGGGGCCCCACACGCATCATACGGGCGTCGCCTCCACATCGGTAAGAAAACTTGAAAGACTCACACCGAACACCCTTTGCCCTGATATTTGCCAGCAGCGGGCCCGCACCCGATCCGAGACAGCGCACAAGTGAAACGTCTCTATGCGAGGGTCCGTACACCAAATCACGCGATCACTAAATATCTGCCCCATCATACGGCAGATCAACGCGATCGCATAAAAATGTTTATGAGGGAACTGTCGCTTTAAACTGCTGCAAAGAGAAACAGAGCGAGCAGCGATAACTACCCTCGTCCTTCTTCCTCTCCCCGCATGAAAATGACGAAAACACCCTTGGCGGGCCCCTTTCGCCTTGGGTCATCGCTCACGCTTATCGCATGTGCTTAGCTTCTAATCTCACACTCCTTCCCCTTCTCGCTCTCTCTAGAATTTGGACAGGGTCTCAGATCCAAATCTGAAGAGAATTACGAGTCCCGGCTCCAACAGATCTCGTCTTTGGTTCTCGTATGAGATCGGAGGAGGTTCGGATCGGCTCAGTCCCCCTCCGATTCGATTAGGTAACGACTTCTGCCGATTTCGATTTATTTTTTAATCCATTTTTCTGCTTCGAATTCTTTACTTTTTTGGGTGATTTTGTGAATTATTGGTTTTTTAATCTATTTTCGGATAGATTTGTAGTCATTTATATCTAATTATCCGTTTTAAGATTCTAATGATGTGATGGGGATGGTCTTTGGCTGATTGAATGGAATTGGGGTTGGATTATTTTTTGTGCATATTTAAGTGAGCAGGCGGACGTGATTTAGGGATGTTATTGGGAGAAATCATTGATGCTTTCGAATTTTTCAATCAGATTCGAACATATAGATGCCGATGTTAATCAATGGAGGCAAATTGATATTGAATCGGTTCATAGTTTTTGAGTAATTTTATTTTAGTGCAGAAACCTAAAGATTTAATCTTGGTGGCATTATTATTAGCTGTGAAAAGAACGAATAGGCGAGCAATGGAAGGGGTATGATGTGCCTGTGAAAAAAAATGTCTCCATTAAATGCTCGATTTTTTTTTTTTTTTAATGTTAATTGATCTGAATTCAAGCTAATTTTGTTATCCCAATTCTCAAACTCAAGGCTGAAGTGGATACACTGAAACATTCTGATACTAAAGATCATTCTAGTCGATGCTATTGAAGTACAAGTATATTCTCTAGCAGGGAAATGAATATTTCAAATGTCAATCAAAGTAAGTGCTTAGGTTCTAAATAACCAAAAAGTACGAGACATTTGATCCAATGTTATTATGTGGTCAAACTCTAATGCTCTTGGATGTCTATAATTGTGTGTGACCAAGGTCGATACCCTCTATATTTCTCAAAGTTTTGAGCTTTGCTAATCTCATTGACTGAACTAGCTCAGTCGGACGTGGTTCACCATGGGTTGAGCTTGAAATTGTGTTGCACCGGTAATGATACGAGAAACGGACCTGATATTAATCGCCAAATTGTGAAATTCAGGATACGATTATGTTATCTATATGGTAATAATAAAAGTATATGCCTGTATGAGTTTATATTACTTATCTATAACATGGAGTTATAAGACCATAATGGTTAAAATGAAGATCTTTCAAAGTCATACAAGTCAATAGATACCACAATAATCATAATTCTTTATTAAGTAAATGAATAATTAATATAAATTCATTCACCGTTCAATCAAATTATGAACCTGACAATTATGTGCAACAATTTTAACTTAGTCTGGATACATATATGATACATCTTGGATATTAGATATTAAATATGTCATATGAGTGCCTGATAAGTTTCCACTTAAGTATCCGAATAACCTAGTATTGCATACGGGTATGTCCCGATGTGTTTAAGGTCACATAATGAAGGTTGTAAATGTAAGCCTTAAAAGGTGATATGAGCAGGATTGTGTGGGCTTAATTAGTTGCATGGCTATTTATTTATTGTATGTCGCTGACTCTTAGGCTATTTATTTTGAGTCATAGTTTTCTAGCATGTTGTGTTGCCTATGACATTATCTATGTGATAATAGTAAATATGATATAATATATGTTATGACTAATCATATGTAAGTACTCCCTTCTTTTGCTATCAGATTCTCTAATTTTAATGAAAATTCTAGGACTCATAATTGCCTTACTTTTCTTTTTGTCTTTACATATTTTACAATGAGAGGAGATTCTTTTAAGCTGGAAAGCAAGTTCAAACCTAAAATTGACAAATGTCATATGTGTGGTAGGATGAAATACAAATTCAGTGTCTCACCTTGCTTCTTTCTTAGATATTATTTGCTAGGTAATTTGACCCCAGATCATTGGAGAACTCTGAAATGTGAGTATAATCAATGAGCTCACCTCTGTTTTGTTACTCTTATTTGAAATTTTAGTCATTGACATGCTGCAGGAATCTTTTATATTTGATGGTATGCCCCAGAAACTCCCCTTGTCATAGACCTATGGACTATAATTTATATTAACTGACAGATATGCTTGATCTTTAAAACTTTTGGTTTGCTTTACTGCTTTGCTCAAGTAGAAGATTTAGCTGGCAGGTGAAGAAGCGGGATGGTTTCTCTTTTGAAATGAGATCATCTGGCTTGCTTCGAAGGAAAATATACCCAAGGGTGAAGATGGCTTTCATTCTCATATATCATTACGGCAATCATCTATGATATCGTTCACGACACTGGTGACTAGTTATTAGCCCTCTTGAAATTTTTTTGTTTGTATGTTTAACTGTCAGTGTCAGGACTTGTAAGGCTTATCCATGTAAATCATTACCTTTTTAGGACTTAAAATAAGAAAACTACCATGGCGGGTTAGGACCTTTAGCCCCTATGCTAACAGCCAACCAACTGCTGTAGATTATTTGACAGAGTTTAAAAGGTTCTAGATATCAATCATTCAATAATGATGAGACCGTTTGGTATATTTGTCGGATTAGTATGTTTAATCTGGATCTTTCATTTTTCAAATAAAAAAGAGGAGGAAGCAGGTGGAAAGGCAGAATGATCTTTCTCACAGAAATTAAATGACCAAATAAGGATATATATATATATATATATATATATATATATATATATATATATATATATATATATATATCCTTAGTCCATATATTTAGGTAAAACCGGGCACCCAATTCACATGGCTCCTGCCATTTTGAGGTCTGGAAAGAGTGCCTTGCCGTTGTATTGCAGAGGAGGTTCTTTCCGCAACTTAACCCCAGTTCTAAACCAGCAGGCATTTCCTTCAGAAAATCAAAATATTTGTGATATTGGAACCAAAATTGAAGTGAAGAAATGGAAAATTTCCATTTTAATTTTGTATATCGTATCTTTTCTATTTCATCATATCTCAAATTGATTGTGGTTCTCTAAATGTGCAGGCCTTTAAGTGATACATAGTTGTATTAATAAGATAAAACACGAGTAACAATCTAATTAGTATGAAATTTAGATTTGAATATAGGCACACTGCTAAACAACTTTTGTTATTTTAAAAATAAAATCTTAGACAAATATTAAAAAAAAAAATCTAACTGGTTAATCTATGGGGATCCTAATACTAGCAAACAGAAAGGAGATCTAATATTCTTTTTCTTTCTTTTGCTATATTGTGCATCTGCAATTCCTAGCCTTCAGTTGATGCAATGGACGATGTTTTCTATATTGGTATGTGTAAGGTAACACATAATGTTTGTTATCCTGCGCTTACGCCTGACTTTTTATGTTTGTCTGGATATGGGGAAGTGGCGTTATTCTGTGGCCTGGACGTCATCTCATAAGTTTTGTTCTGTTCTCTCGTTTAAAAATGACCCTTTTCATGGTCTTAACGTTCTTACTCTTTAAATGTTGTTTTTCCCCTTACAGAAGGTTGTGTAAGAGACTTTTATTGTATTTATTTTTTGCTCTCTTTTCAACAGGCCATGTGAAGCTTCCATTGAACATTTTGGAACTTGTGTGGATACTTTACGATTCTGGTATATCTGCTGTGGTGTTTTTAATACGAGTATGGGCGTGGGCTGCAAAAAATCTGGGAAAATACTCATAAGAGATGCATCAATCAAAGTTTTTAATTTCTCTCTCCTGCTTTCGCCGGTTGTTTCTTTTTGGGACTGCATTGTTCGTAAAATGAGATACTCCTTCAGACCTGAATGGGTGTAGGTTTTCTGGAATAGCTGTTGAAGGTTTTTTTTTCTGTTCGAGAAGAGATTACAAACTTTAGAGGGTGTAGTTTTAAAATTTAAAATGGCTTTATAAGTTGGTTTCTTTCCATAGTAGACAGGTTAAATACATTAAGTAGACAAGTTTTAAAATTTAAAATGGTTTTTTAAAGTTTTTTTTTTTTTTGTTCAAGAAGAGATTACATACTTTAGAGGGTTTAGTTTTAAAATTTAAAATGGCTTTAGAAGTTGGTTTCTTTCCATAGTGTAGACAGGTTAAATAAATTAAGTTGAGGTCAATAATTCTGGAAGGGCGGGAAAAAAATTAACTGTGATGGAGAAAGTGGGTTGCGGTCAAGCAGCCCCCTTGCTGAAGAAGGGGAAGAAGAAGCAGGCTAAGGATGAACTTGATCGCCAGAAGCAGGCTGAGAAGAAAAGGAGACGCTTAGAAAAAGCACTGGCAACTTCTGCGGCCATACGGTCTGAACTGGAGAAGAAAAAACAGAAGAAGAAAGAAGAACAGCAACGGCTAGATGAGGAAGGTGCTGCAGTAGCTGAGGCTGTTGCTCTACATGTCCTTGTTGGGGAAGATGCAGAAGAATCTCACCATTTCATGCTGAATAACAATAGCAGATACAACCCTTGGAACCATTGTGGCAACATTGGGCTTTCATGGGTTATCAGAACTTTGCAGAGTATCCTCTCGAAGGAGTGGGATGGTCAATTGGTGCATATAGATCCGGTTGTAAGTGGAACGAATGGGAGATCGGACAGTCATTGCCACAAAGAGTACATGTAAGAGATCTCCAATCACCGTTCTATGAGGAGGCTTGTCAAGGAGCAGAGATCTCTGCAGGGCTCATGGCAGCCCAGGCTGTTGCATCGTTGCAAATTGCCGAAGATTCAGGCCCGGGAGCAGCAACTTTTGTCATCAATAGGATGCTGGGAGGCAACAATACGGGTGATGCAGTCAACTTCTACTAGGAGTTTTAGACACACTTCATATAGACCTGTATATAACCATTCAGGTATGCTTTATGTTTTTGGTCATTTTACATTTAATCCTCTTATTATAGATTGGTGTCCCAAGATGTTTGAATTGCTGCAACGTGTCTGGTCGAGTGTTTTGTTGTTCAGTTTGATTTTGGCATAATATGTTGAGCAATGTTTTATGACAATTAATGGAAAATCCTATACAGAAAAATGAACTGCCATATGTAAGGTGTTGATTTTATCTACTCACTGAGATTCTGTTTATCTTGGGTTATTGTTGGTGTTATTATGAAAGATATTCTTTCATGAATCTGAGACTCAGCTTTCCTTTATATCATAAATACATTGTTTCTGTGCAAAGGACTTGTTTTCTGATTGTAACCAAGGGTTGAGTTGCAGATTGTTCTGTTATATCTTGTTGGTTGAAAACCTAGCTTGAGCCGTGTGTTAAAATTTTCATGTGAGAAAACAGAACAGTGAAGTTCTTGTTCTTCATTCACCTTAGTTAAAGGACTTCATCCTATGTTAAATTAACAATCGCTTGAATCTTCTGTCATGATTATATCTATGTTCATTTCGCCTTGATCTACATTGCACATGTCCAGGCCATATCTCAAGCCGTTCTCGTTTCTCTTATCCTCAACTGAATCTATCTTTTAACTTAAAATGAGTACCATCATTTCTTGCTACTCATCCATCATAATACTCTCATTTTGTCTATGCTCGATCTTTGGACATCATGTTTCTTAATTGCGCAACATTTTGTAAGTGTATATGATACTTTAGAAGCACTTATTCGCTTGAATCATCATCCTTGTCCTCTTCAATCTCACAATCATGATTATTGATCCTCTACCATATTTGTTGGCCATTGTTGGCCATCAATGTGAATTGTCTTTGTTTCTTGTATTCCAATTCAATCCAACTCATTTTAAATTCTTTTAGATTAGAGAGCTTCTCTTCACATTTTTAACCCAAGGTAGCATCAAGAGCAAACAACATGCACTGTAGAATCTCCTCCTGAACACGAGTATTGTGAAGTTTCAGGACTGAGGCCACTATTCTAGTCTTCGATCAGTTCTATTACAGAGCTTTTTCTCAACTTTTGAGTTGTGTTCTCAATATCTAACAGTGAAAGACTAAGATGATGATGATGATGATGCTCGAAACACTAAGATGATGATGACAACGACGACGATTATGCTCGACTAAATTTTGCAGCCATTGTGTTGTTTCTTGCTGATCTCATGGAAGTCTTTCTCAGCATCCACTGAATCAGTGGTCTGATCCTTGTGAAGTGGGGGAGTATAGTGACCTTCGGAGATGTGTCCGCCATTGTAGTCGATGGCAATTGTTGCGGCGCGTGCAATTTTTTTTAAACAAGCAGTGGTGTAGAACTTTGATGAGAGCATGATGAAGAATCAAGTGGAAGAAAGTCTCTGAGGAGCGAGGTTGTCTCTCTGATGTTCCTTTTGTTTTCTGCTATAGTTACACTGTAGTTGGTGGTGATATGTTTGAACTTGATCTTTCGTTATAAATCACGTGTCTTATCAACTCTTTCTCATTTCTCGTGCTCTCTTCTCGAAATCTTGTCTAGCTTCCTGAAACTGTGGCCAAAGATCCCCATACTCAGACTCACTGTCATGTTTTTCGCCTTTCGTTGAGTCAGTACCGGCAACTACTATAGAGTTTTTATCCCAAGTCTTATTCGAGTTACCAGTTTTCTTTCAGCAATCAATTTGTTGGTTGATTTCAAAAGCTCTAATTTTTTTTTTTCTGGGCGAAGCTGACACTTGGGCTATTCATGTACACTCATCATCGAAGTAAATCACACACACACACACACACACACACACATACACACATGAGGAATCTGTACCTCAGCCGTCAACTGAGAGAAACTCTGAGCTGGCGCAACGTGACTGAACTTCAACCACAATTTTAGATGCTGGTACTATGGTCGCAGTTTTTTATGAGGAGTATGGTTAAGTCAAATGTCACAGTGAACTGCGACCATATTGCAGTAAGTTGCGAGCATATTGAAGTAAAAGCTGAGAGACTCTCTCAACTGGCGGCTGAGGTACATCTCTCTCTCTCTCTCTCTATATATATATATATATATATATATATATATATATATATATATGGAGCTGATCCTTTAAGAACGGTTCTCACGGATTTCTGTGAGAACTTTCACGTGGGTCGTTGGATCTGATAGATCAAATCAAATAAAACTAGATCTCTATCAGATCCGACGGCCCACGTGAAAGTTCTCACATGAATTCGTGAGAACCGTTCTTAGGGGATCAACTCATGGGAGCTGATCCTTTAAGAACGGTTCTCACGGATTTCTGTGAGAACTTTCACGTGGGTCGTTGGATCTGATAGATCAAATCAAATAAAACTAGATCTCTATCAGATCCGACGGCCCACGTGAAAGTTCTCACATGAATTCGTGAGAACCGTTCTTAGGGGATCAACTCATGGGAGCTGATCCTTTAAGAACGGTTCTCACGGATTTCTGTGAGAACTTTCACGTGGGTCGTCGGATCTTATAGATCAAATCAAATAAAACTAGATCTCTATCAGATCCGACGGCCCACGTGAAAGTTCTCACATGAATTCGTGAGAACCGTTCTTAGGGGATCAACTCACTATATATATATATATATATATATATATATATATATATATATATATATATATATATATATAAAGTAAAGAGACATCAAATATGAAAATAGTTAGGTTTTATAATATAAATTCTTTTTGGGTTTAGACTACCTTGATTCCCAAATGGAATGGATGAGAACACAGTAATGGGCATTTAAGTGGGGATGGAAGCATGCGAGCAAGGGAATAACTTTTTCATCAATTCAAATGAATGATAACATAACACGCTAGTGATGCATATATAAAACAAAGTCCAGTTGCACAATATCCTCTCATTTTATCCTCACACAAACAAAGGGATAGAGAGAGGATAGTGCTTGCTTTTGTATAATTGGGCGGTTTGTTGGATAGCCCTGGCACTGAGAAAGAAATTTGTAAGAGGAGCATGCGCGCATGAGAAATTGAGATGAGACAAAGCTAGTGGACAGCCTCTCTCTCTCTCTCTCTCTCTCTCTCTCTCTCTCTCTCTCTCTACAAAGCCAGTGGACAGCCTCTCTCTCTCTCTCTCTCTCTCTCTCTGAGATCAACTGAGTTGAGTCTCCTCTCATATGGTCACACTCAATGTGCTCTCGTTGAGAAGTTTGTGGGCCCTCCCTTAATCCAAAAAAAAAGTATAAAATCTTTGATGCAATGCATGTATTATAGTTGCTTTTGTGTCACACAAGAATTTTTTTAGCTAGTTAATTGCTGTAGATCGAGATTCAACTATATAATCAGCAGCTATAATGATCGAATTTATGTTTAATATTTAATTAAATAACGCGAGACTTCGAAATGTAGATCAATGGACGGTGAAGCTCTCGCTCTTCTGATGATTTTATATCACGACAGAAGAGAAAGACTGCGAAGCCGGAATCACATCAAGAAAAAAGAGAGAAGGTTTTTTTTTTTTGGATGGGGGGATGTTTTGTGAATCCAAGTTGTTGCTTCGTGGCCATTTGGATTCAGAGAAGTGGGCAGAAGTGAGGAAGTGGGGAAGTGTCATTTTTTACTTCTCCTATCTATCCAAATATCAGAAAAGAAAAATGAAAAAAAAACTCTTTTCTTTCTCTCTTTTCCTTTTTACACAATCATTTTCTCACTTCCAGGGATGCTACAGTTAATTTTGTGGTCATGTAAGTCTCATTTGTAATAAGTTGTAGTCACAACAGTTAATTTGTGATCATGTAAATCTCACTTGCATTCTAATTACAGTTCAATTTTTATTTTCATAATTAATTTCATTTCAATATTATTTTACGATTAACTTTGTGGTCAACTATTCCACTTCCACTTCCAAATTACTAACCAAACACCCAAAAATATAAATATACTTTTTCACTTCTACTTCTCAATTACTAACCAAACACTGAAAAAGATATATACAAATTCTCATTTAAAAAAAAAAAAAATCTACTTCTCACTTCCTCACTTCCGCCCACTTTCTTGAATCCAAACAGCCCAACATGAGCAATGCAAAAGCATGCATTTGTATTTGAATTGAATATTTTCTTATCGCTTCAAGTATGAGAAGATTCTAGCTCGCAACATTCTACGATGAAAGGAAGTGTTGCAATGTTTGCGTTGAGTTCTTGAAACGTAGATAAAAGGATAACGCGGAAGAAGAAGTTGAAGCTAATTTGGACTCTGGATTTGTGCCGTTCAGGTTTTTCAGCCTGGTTTTCGCCCACAGAAGATACATGTATTTTGTATATTGAAAGTCCAATGTTCTTAGCTATTTTTCAGATCCTCTATATTGTATTTTGTATATTTTGATTCTCCAGTATCTGTATATGCAATTTTGTACTATTGTGGAGGATTTCCTACGGTCTTTAGCATGTTTGTCGGTATGTTTTCATTAAAAAAAAATTAATGAAACACAGAGGATCTTTATAGGCTCACCGTTTTTTCTTAAAAAAATTGAAGTTAATTCTTCGAGGCCAAACAAACACTCCAGTAGGGTTGGGTCATTTTTTTAGATTTTGATTATTAGGTAAGCAAAATTTTTTTGCCACATTCCCCATTCTTGCATGTTAACTCGCTCTTATCATCTTTATGGTATCAAAAGCTATAAAGGATTTACTCTGAAGTTTTTCTTTCTTTTTTCCCCCCTTCAATTTATTTTCTTCTGCTTTTTTCCCCTCCCTATTGTAGGAAAAGATTAGAAGTTTGTGTTAGTTTTGAGAGGTTCAATAAGTAATATTTTTGGAAAGGCAATTAGTGTGCCCATATGCATAACTGATATAAGGCACTTATTGATATTAAATGAGTGCAAATAATGGTTATATTTCGTCATTAATAAATAAGATAAATAACCACCGAGGCTTGACTCAGTTGGTAAAAAGTTGGGTTGGGAAATGAGAGGCTGTTCAACACGGGGTTACGGCCTCTGCTCAAAAGAAAAAATAAATAAGATAGATGGCTATAAATAAGGCCAAGTGGACTATGTTTATAAATATAATTGGATTCAAGAAAATAATATAGTAGCCAAAATGATTGTTCTGTTCTGTATGACGCACAAGAGAGAGGCGTATTAGGTAAGGTCTTGTTGTGTATCATCCTCTTTTGGGTCTGTTTCAGCCCAAAAAGTATAACCAGAATAGCATTCAGAAAATGGCGAAACAATAAATTTTGGACTCTAGTTTTATGGCCTTTATAATATTATTTATTTTACCTCTATCAAAAAACACGAAGTAATAGACAAACATAAGAGGTTTTTTTTTTTTTGCTCAAAAAGTAAAAAAGACGAATTGACATGTTAAGAGTGCGTAATGCTCCTCATTTCAAAGAGAAAGTTCTCTAGAAAGCTATGATGCACCGCTATTCGATATGTCTCCGATACAGTTCTCTTTGGATATTTATTGCATTCTTGTTGGCTAGTTGAAAAAGTTAAAGTAAAAATAGATTACGATGAATTTTTAATTTTCAGATTGATATTATGAATGAATAAATCAAACAAAAATTAACAATTAAATTTCTTTAAGAGAAGAAAATAAAAGCACGCTTTTGAGGCGTCTTTTATGAAGACTGATATTATAAAGCGAGCATGCTCTGTCTTATGAACACTGATTCTGCCCTCGTGCAGGCTCTCAAGACTTCAATATAGTGGTGACACGATGACCCTCGAGATTGTCAGAACTCAGCGTGTGAGAGATACTGTGTTTTAAAACCCTACTGTCCCACCTTTTAAAATAGACTATTATGAGTATAAGAAATTTTTGAATGGAGGAGAAGAAGACTCAGTAGAATTTGGAGTAGAAGCGAAAATAGATCATCTGACCTCAACTTCTTCTTATATAGCCTTCAAAACATAAAAGAAAATAAAATATGGCCTTTGAGGCGCCAAAAGGAGTACGCTATTCCCCATGAAAACTGTAGCAAAATAAATTCTCATATTCCATATTCCGTAAGTTGTTGAAAAAATTAGAGTAAAATAGATTGAAATTAATTTTTAAATAGTTTGTTTTTATTTTCAGATTGATATTGGGCCCGTTTGGTTGACGGTGGAAGTGAGGAAATAAGGAAGTGAGGAATTGATAATAGTTCCCTTTGGAACTTGAGAATTGGTTAGTAAATTTTTCGGTATTTGGATGTTGTTAGGAAGTGTGATTTGAAAAATGTTATGTCTTTCCGGTGTTTGGATGGTAATGTGAAAGTGAAAGTGGAAAAGTTGACCACAAAATTGACCGCAAAATAATATTAAAATAAAAATTAATTAAGAAAAATAAAAAATAGACTGTAATTAGAATGCAAGTGAGATTTACATGATCAAACAATTAACTGTTTTGTGCTACAACTTATTATAAATGAGATTTAAATGACCACAAACTTAATTGTAGCACTTTAGAAGCGAGGAAATAGTTGTGTAAAAGAGAAAAGAGAGAAGGAAAAAGAGTTTTCTTATTTTCCTTTTTCGGTGTTTGGATAGATAGGGAAGTAAGCAATTATACTTCCTCATTTTCTTACTTCCGCCCGATTCCTTGCATCCAAACACCCCCAATTATGAATGAGTAAATCAAACAAAAAAAAACAACTGATTCTGCCTTTATGCAGACTAGCAAGACTCCAATATTTATGTATTTTTATATATTTGTATCATATCTAATACTCGTATCCGTATTCAAACAATCTTGATAAAAGTTGGTAACCGTGTTTGCGGCCGGAAGCGCGGCGTTTTGCGAGGCATGATATGGATGAACTAACTTTTTCTTTGAAAGAAGATAATAAAAAAATATTAAATTTCAGACGGTGCTCGATTTTCTTTGAGAAATGACTGCTGGGACCCACAGTTCCGCCCGTGAATCCGCAGCGCTCGACCATCAGCTCACGGGATTTGATTTGTTTCTAGTGTATTAAGTAGGCGTGCAAGAGTCACTTTGATAATGAAATCAAACTATTGCAAATTAGAGACAGTTTGGGGAGAGAGAAGTAAAAAAAAAAAAAAGAAAAAAAAAGAAAAAACTGTGTTTGGACCCGCATTTTTCATGAAAAAGGCAAATAGTGGAGCCCATTTGCTCAGAGTTCTCTCCACTTTGATTCAAAACAAACTGACACCGTAGAGAGCTTAAATGGTGAGATAGCGTGCACTTTTTACGGGTCTCACCAAGTAATCTGTTTTTTCTTTATGGTCAAATGCTTTTTCAGGAAAAAAATGACTTGAAACTTATGTGTCAGATTTTAAAATTAATTTTCCTTGTAACAAACAACGCCTCAACAAAATATTTGGCCTATACTCTCTCTGCATTTCTTTTTTTTTTTTTTCGTTCTTATTTTGCAGCGAATTGTTTGAAACTGTTGGATCACATGTTTTATACAATTGTTGTCAAGTATTTTCACTGGATTTTTTAATAAATAAAAATTGAATTTTAACATTTTGAATTTTTGCTGGAATAAAAATCCGCCCGGTCTTGGCGCATTGACCGCATTGTTTATTTTAAATGGATAAAATTAATCCTGCATCCTAAGATTTAATTTCTATGCTCACATATTTGATTTATGCTCATATACATGTCTCATGATACACAAACTAGATAAGATTTTTTTTTTTAAAATTTTATTTTGTTGTTGGATTGTTTTGAAGAATCAATGTGAGTTTTTTTCCCCCTAAAACAAAATCGTAGCTCGATTTTTTCACTGGGCTTTTTCATTTCCAACTCAACCCTTTAGCGGTCTTGAATATGATCAATTTAATATATTTTTAAAAAAAAATACGGGCACTGTTTAAAATAATAAACTTTCAAAGAAAATGTTTGTGGGTCCCACAACATGGGAATGTTGGTCATGTGATAGTGGGCCCCACACACGGCCAGTAACAGGACTGTGTCCGCTGAGGCAGTTTCATTTCGGGTGGTGACCGTTACGGTACACGTGGCACGCTCTCAGCTCCCCTTAATTAGGTGGGGGGGCACTAGTGCAATTTTATTTTTGCGAGATTAAAAGCTAAAAAAAAAAAAAATCAATTTTTTAATTCCAAAACGCCACTATAAATGACGCACCCAATTCCTCACCCTCTTTCATTCTCATTCCGCTTCATTCTTCTCTCTCTAAAGATGGAGTTGGTGCAACTGAGAAGCATCTCGCTCTCAGTAATTCACGCTCCCCCTTCGAATTTCAATCAACTTTTTTTTTCTTCTAATTTAGAAGGAAAAAAATGGAGGAGGATATTATCAATACCCATTAATCTCTTTTCTTAATTTTTTCTCATTTTTTTTCCCCAATACTTTTTGAGTATTTTTGCTAAAAAAGTCACTTATTTTCACTTTAAAAAAAAAGAAATTGGGAGATATTAGTTGTTTAGTTCATTTTTCTTCCATTTTCTTTCAGTTTTCCCTTCATTTGCTCTCTTTTCTTTAATTTTTCTTCTGAAAATGGTGGCCAAAATTTTCCCGGAAGAAGGCCTTTTTTTGTTGCTTTTATCCCTTCTCCAAAACAGAGCAATGCCCTTTTCTGTTATCTTTAAAATAGGAAAAAAAAATGAATTATTTTTCAAAAAAAAATTGTCATTTTCTCTCTTTCCTTAAACCAATGAAATTGATGTGAAACCAACATATTTATTTTTTAAAAAAATAAAATTATCAGCTCAAAAATTTTGCTAATTTTGCTTTTGCTAATTATTAATCTCAGATATTCGCACTGTGGGTTGCAACCGCAGCCACGCTCCTCACGACCACGGCGTCCATCAGCGGCAGCCACGTCAGCAGGGGAGGCGGAGGTGGGCCCATCGCCGACTTCAAGTACTTGGCGACCAGCTGCCGCGCCCACCCGGCGTCCCTGACGGACTTCGGGGGCGTCGGCGACGGCGTCACGTCCAACACCAAGGCGTTCGCTGACGCCGTCAACCACCTGTCGCAGTTCGGGGGCGACGGGGGCGGGATTCTGTACGTGCCGGCGGGGCGCTGGCTGACGGGGCCGTTTAATCTGACGAGCTACTTCACGCTGTTCCTCGACGGCGACGCCGTCATCCTCGCGTCTCAGGTCCGTTAACTTTGTGTCCTCCTTCTCTTCTCTCTCTTCACGGGAGAGAAAAATACATGCGTTTCTCTCTCTTCACGGATGAGTGTCTTTTTTTTTTTTGTATTAATTCTTTTCAATTATTTTAAAGTATTTGTTTGGATTTGAATTTTTCTAAACTGCAGTTTATTTCAAATTATACGTAGAATTTGGAAGCTAGATATTACAAATGTCTAATTACAGTTTTCTAAGCTGCAGTTACCACCAGCTAAACAGACAAGCGTTACTTTTAGAGTTAGGTAACTGTAGTTAATATTAGTCAAATAGACCTCACTTTGATTCTTTTAGGGTCATAGGACTCAACTCTAAAAAACTACAATTTAAAAAACTTTATCATAAAGACATTAATCTTGACCATCCAAATAGAGATTGTTCATTTTTAATTATAAAATTCTGATGAAGAATAATGGGTACGATGTCGCACCAAAGGCCCTCTCTCACTTTTTGAAAACACACTGGTGCGTGAGCCTCACTCTGTCAGTTTCAAAGTAGATTTTAGTTCGAAATTCTAACAGTAAAACACTAAGTTAAAAACGTGAGGTTCTCAGATTTTTTTATTTTTTATAGCTTTTATAACAAACAAACGAGTGAAACACTAAAAAATATTCGTGAAGCCCGCACGTCAGAGCCAAAAAGAAAACTGAGTTTTCACTAAATTTGATAGCAAACAAACATATCTTAAAACGAGTCACCCTTTGTCAAGGTCAGAGCCAAAAAGAAAACTGAGTTTTCACTAAATTTGAGAGCAAACAAACATGGCTTAAAACGAGTCACCCTTTGTCAAGTCTCACTGTGTTGTCTACTGTAACATAGAGTTCCGTGCGTTTATGTAGGTACAGGTACTTTGTATGCATATCTTGAAGAGAAATAACATGTCATTTCTCTTCAGTGGCGGAATCAGGTATAAATTTTAGGGTGGGCTGTAATTTTTTTAACATATACTTATGAATTATATGTATTTCTCAAAAGAATAAAACAGTATTCTCCACTAAATCAGAAGCGGAACTAGTAATAAATTGTTAAAAGAAAATCAAAATAGAAGTACGTCTAACACAATATCTGAAAAAGAATAAAAATAAAAATAAATTTATTACAATATTTGAAAAAATGGGCCGGGTTATAGCCCGGCCGAGCCCACCTTTGGGTCCCCTATGTTTCTCTTTGTTATGTTAAAGAGCAATTTTATGATGTACACATTATTGTTTGCGTACGATCAGCACGGAGACTGGGATCTATTAACCATCACCAAAAGAAATTTACATAGAAACTGAAATCATGCGAGCTTGAAATTTGCAGGTAATTCTTGTCTAATAAAAAAAAAGTGAAGAATAATAACCAAAAACGAATGCAACATTAGTGGCTCATAATCTGAGGTCTTAACTTTCTACAAGGCCAATAAACTTTTTCTACTTACAGGATTACGAACACCTTTTGCAGTGGTGACCAGGTTGGATTCCATAAGAGTAGACCTAGAAAAAGTTCTCAATTCTTTGAATATTGCTGGAAATGCTAGCTCTCCTTTTTCCCATCAAGCTGCAAATCTTTTTAGTTCCTTTTTCCATTTTCTGAGAGATTGATCAACAATGCTATTGCCAAATGAGGAGAGTCTTTGTGTCAAGTCTCCGAATTTAAGAATTTATCGAGTTATTTTCAATCGTCTATACACCAAAACAAATTTTTTTCGCCGTTGCAGGACTTAAACGAATGGCCGATCATCGACCCCCTGCCTTCTTATGGAAGAGGAAGAGACGGACCGGGTGGAAGATACAGCAGTCTCATCGGAGGGACTAACCTCACTGATGTGATCATCACAGGTAGTCAAAATGTTCTTCACAGAACAAATCATTCACACTGCGATTCTTGATTCTACTTGTGCTTCATGTTTGTTTATGCTTGGCTTCGCCCATTTTCAGGGAACAACGGAACAGTTGACGGGCAAGGAGCCTTCTGGTGGTCGAAGTTCAAGAGCAAGAAGCTCAAGTACACTCGCGGGTATCTTGTCGAGCTGATGTATTCGAATCAGATCACGATATCGAACCTCACTTTCCTCAACTCCCCGGCATGGAACATCCACCCGGTCTACAGCAGGTTCGATATCATTGTCCCAGCATTGTCAATTTTGTTACATACCTTGCTCACAAGAGAAAGAAATCGAACATTGCAGCAACATTGTGGTCTCGGGCATCACAATCCTGGCGCCAGTGCGTTCGCCAAACACTGATGGCATCAACCCGGACTCCTGCTCCCATGTCCGAATCGAGGACTGCTACATAGTCTCGGGGGATGACTGTGTCGCCATAAAGAGCGGCTGGGACGAGTATGGCATCGCCTTTGGGATGCCGAGCGAGCACATTGTCATCAGAAGGCTCACCTGCGTCTCCCCCTACAGCGCCACCATCGCGCTGGGGAGCGAGATGTCGGGCGGCATCCAAGATGTACGCGCTGAGGACATCACGGCCATAGGTACCGAGTCTGGCGTCCGTATCAAGACTGCAGTCGGCAGGGGGGCGTTCGTGAAGGACGTCTTCGTTCGTGGCATGAACCTGCACACCATGAAGTGGGTGTTCTGGATGACCGGAAACTACAAGTCTCACCCAGACGGCAAGTACAACCCCAATGCGATTCCGGTGGTGGACGGCATCAGCTACAGCGACGTGGTGGCAGATAACGTGTCCATGGCTGCGAGGTTGGAGGGGATTCAGAATGCTTCGTTCACTGGAATCTGCGTTTCGAATGTCACGGTGCATACGGCAGTGAAGGCGAAGAAGGTGCAGTGGTTTTGTTCAAACGTCGAGGGGGTGTCGAGCACTGTCAGCCCGGCTCCCTGCGCTGAGCTCGCGGATCAAGGCGGAAACGCAGGGCGGTGCCCGTTCCCCAAGGACAGGCTGCCGATCGACGATGTTACATTCAAGGAGTGCTCATACACCGGAGGCCAATCTTGAAGTCTGAACGGCTCTCTCACTTCTTATTTCTGTACTTCAAGTCATTACAATATGTAGAGTGATGGTGTGAGATAAGAGAATCCCTGGATGCTTGATGTTTAAAAAAATAGACTGTTGCTGCTATTTCTGTGCACATATCATGACTGCAGAAAACTTGGCACATACATGGGATGTTTCTTGATGAATTTGAGCTGACTGAAACTCTCTCACACAAAAAAGATGACCAAATAAGCAACTACAAAATGAAGATCACAACTCGATTCTTGTTATAAATAGCATAAAAAGAATGTACTTGTCTAAATCATCCAGTCAATTATCACCCAAATGGTAAAGATAACAAAGCATTCTTCACAGTTCTATTATACGTTCATAATGAACAAGATACAAATGCGAAGAGAGCCAGAAATGTGAGAGAAGGAAGAAATATACACCGATAACAACAGCGGGAATTGCTTTTAAACAAGAAGCCAGACTTGAAACTCTGCACCATGAATTGGCTTTGAATTTAACCGGACTAATCAAATAGGATGTCTATTAATATTATCTGAATTCACACCCTTTATTTGGATAATTCTTATTTTTACACACAATAATATCTCTCCAGGTGAACCTTGAAATTCCTATATCTTCAGTCAGCCATCATGGCTTGAGCATTGGCCAAAGACACATCACCCTGGGAAAAAAAAAAAAGAAAGAAAGATTTACAATGTGAGAAAAATTGACAAGAAAATGTATAGAGAGTTCAGCACAGAAGAACAAATGTCAGAAGAATCAATCTATTCGACTAAAGATAATCGAGCATATTGCAGATAATATCACTCAAGTGTAGTCGTACTGGTAGATAAAAAAGAGTATCCAGATAACCCCCATGATATGCGCGATATGTGGCTTGTACTATAACCTTTTAATGCCCATAAATCCTTCATTAGTCCTCTAATTAATTAAAACCCATTAGAAATATTAAAATACAATCTAAATCCTCAGAAAACCTAGCCCTAAGTTTCAACCCCTTCTCCATCACCACCGGCCCATCCTCCACTAGCACAGCCACCACCATCTCTACCACCATGCCAAATTCTCCCCCCGTAACTACAACAATCACCACCGCTACAACCACCAGCCCCTTTCCCATGACCACCATGAGCATGTACTCCGTCACTATGACCACCCCGGCTCTGCACCATCTCCAAGCCCCTTCCCCTATCACCATGAGCATCAACACCTCCTCTTCCTCTTCTCCCCATCACCTCCCCCACCTCTACCAATCAGAAGCCAATTAATTAGGTAGCACATTTAGTTAGAGAGGAGGATACCTGAGAAATTTTGAGATAGAGATGTTTGCACTTTGATGGAACACCTAACATCATACCCTGGCATAGCATAGGCGATTACCTAGGGAATCTTTTTCTAAGGGGGGTTATCTCCAAGTACCGGTTTATTTGCAAAATTTAACCAAGACAACGGGTCCATGTTCATCAAGGTTAGATAGATACGGATTGGAGCTACCAGAACTGTGTATGTATATTTCAACCTGAAAGTGAAAGTGGCCAGTGTAAACAAATTGGACTATCCTCGCCAATAAATGTTTTAAATCAGGTCAAGGTGCTCCTTAAACTGTAAACCCCATTTAACACTTATCTTGTTAGACAAATTGTTTCTTGTGTGCACTTGAGACATAATAAGAATCCTCCAAAGCATTTCTTCTTAGTTTTTGAGCAAAACTATGTGTGCATTTCCAATTTAGTGGCAATTAATTTTGCATTGAGAAAACTTGGTCTACCCTACTAGGAGATGATTTCCCCCTTCTCCCTCCAACCCATAACAAGCTATGTATATAAATATAACTTTGGAAGAGGCAGCAGTGGAAAGTGCTTTCTCAGCAACAACTTCTATCTACATTAATTGGAAGACCAGGATTTTAGTTCCCATCAGGCAAAATAATTGACTTATATTCTATAAGCTGGTTTTCCTCGCTCATATAAAAATGTTGTCGCAACTATTGTTTCATTGCTCAGGTCTATGGATCTGAGAGACATTTATCTCCTCCACATAGTCTAACATAGAATGTAATGAAGTTCGAATGTAATGAAGTTATCACTTACAACAAGAACACTTTATACAGTCCGTATTAGACAGGTTACCCATAATCATAGTCTATAGCGTGCAATATAAAGGGCATAAATTCAACTCCCAGATGTCAAAGGGCTTCAACTATCAAAAAGAAAAGCTAGAACGAGATTTCCTGGTAATTCAGCGAGGAGAGAATAGACCAAATCAATATCAACAGCAATATTTATCCTTACATGAAATTTTGACCTAGCGTGCTGGGTCCGGGTTGAAACTCAAAGATTCCCTCCATATGAGTTCCTTTATATCTTCTTCAGTGAATGATGGTTGCTCAAAATCAAAAATAAATGGAGCAGGGCAAACAGGCTCGTCATTAATATCGTGAAGAGATGCAAATAAGGGTGATGAATAGCCTCTTCAACTGCATGATGAAATAAGATATGAGGCCTGAAAGGGAAATTTAGCGAAAGAGATTCACCAACTATTAGAAATTTGATTACCTGTTATTCTCTTGCTTGGATCAAACACAAGCATTTTTTCAAGCAAATCAACCGCTCCAGGAGACATGTTGGGAAATCTAGCAGAGAATTGCTGCTTGGGGTACTGTGGGAGCTGCCTCACATATCTACGGGCATTATCACTTCTGAGAAACCCAAGGCTGGAGTCATCCGGTGAACCTATTAACTTTTTCAGGAGAAAGAATGAGATGTCATATTAGAATCAAGTATTAAGATATATTAGGAAAAGAATTTCATCTAAATCATAAACAAAATGATTGAAATACTTCTATGTAATCACTAAAAGGTTTCAAAGTTGTACCTCGGTAATCAGTCTCAACTGATGCACATAATCTCTTCCCGGAAATAAAGGTTGTCGGGTTGCAATTTCACCAAGTATGCACCCCACCGACCAGATATCAATAGCAGCTGTGTATTCTGAACAATTAAGCAGCAGCTCTGGACAACGATACCACCGAGTGACAACATACTCTGTCATAAAATCGGTTTCAGATGTGGTTCTTGCTAGGCCAAAGTCTCCTATTTTAAGATCGCAATTTGAATTCAAGAACAAATTGCTTGGTTTAAGATCCCGGTGCAATACACTCGCCGAATGCACATATTTCAGGCCTCTTAATAATTGGTAGAGGAAATACTGCAATTAAATATGAATGACATCTATGAGGTACCGCAAGATGGTGAAATCCCAAGAATTCATATTAAAACTCTTATAAACTGGTATTACATAAGAGTACTGGATGAAAGTAGATAATTTTTTCAGTTGATAAGACCAAGATCCATAAAAACAAAAGAGTGATTATATAGATAACGTCTGTAAAATCTTCCCACTGACTCAGCAGTAGGGGTCAAGGCTGGATCAACATGACAAGGAAAGAGGCATTTGAAAAAGAAAAAATAAATCATGCTCAGACTGGAAACTTCCAAGTATATCTCAATTTCAGATGTTGTTCTTGCCCAGCATGATTGTGACATTAGTAAAACCATAGCAAAAATTGATTCCAACTTTTCCTAGCATAGGTCAGGCAGTAAAGTTCCTATTTTCAGGCTGGCTTAGCATATTTGATGGATTAGACTCATAGAACTTGGGATCTTTGGCCAGAGTTGGGTGGGTATCACTCAGGTTCAGCCATATATCAAGCCACCCAACCTTATACACACCTTTTGGAAGTGCCTAACATGACTCCAAGTTTTTGTTAGATGTGATGAGTGTCACAAACAAGAAATAAACCATCAACAACAGATTAGATAGCACTTCTTTACCAGCATTTAAGTGCGAAAGAAGTGCTATCTAATCTCAAATATTAAGATTCAAAATGTGTAACTCGCCTAGGAGTAGATGAAATGAGCTCTTAGCTTCAAACGAACCTGTAATTCTGAGTTAGTGGCTAATAAGATATGTGACATCATACAGCTAAATAAAAACTCAAAAAGATAATGAATATATTAAAGGTAAAACTTTTATTAATCAACAATGATTGCTGGTACTGAACCTGGCAATGATCATCATTCAGTGGCTGGTTGGAGCGTATAATCTGATGAAGATCAGTATCCATTAGCTCATAGACAATGTAAACATCATTGAAGTTTTCTCTACGTGGAGGGCGTATGATATCCTTGATGGAGATTACCTGCAGCAAGGTCATAACATGATCATAAGTCAATATAAATTCCACAGGAGCAAAACAGAATAACTGTACAGTGCCAACTGCAAGTTGAGCACTTCATCAAAATCGGGGCACTTCAATTAGTCAACCCAACAGCGAGATTTAAAATTTTCCATGGAGCTTTCAACATACATTTTCGTGATCCATGTGACGAAGAAGCTTTATTTCTCTTAAAGTTCTTTTGGCATCAATCCGATTATCAAATGCATTACCAATCTTCTTAATAGCAACCTCTTCACGTGTCTGTGAGTTCACAGCAGCACTGCATGAGAGAAGATACTTGTTACCAAACTTATGATAAAAAGGGGGAAAAGAAACATTTATCCATACATTAAATACTGGCTATCAAGAAGTTATTTGTCTGAGCATTATCCCTGAAAAACAATGCAGGAGACGAAGGCCTATCCAGTTTACTTCTCAAAACACTTCTCAAAATGAAAGAACTAAAGCAACCAATTGAGAAAGACCAAACGAATTACTTTCAAATGTCTGCTGACCATTTGATTATTTATAGGGTTTTTTGGATACAAGTCCATAACAAAAATCTTATTTGGATGGTAGTCCCCCACAAATTGATATTGAGATATTATTCCCCAAAAACATGTAGATCACCTAATATGAGTCTCTCTAACCTACTTTCTGTCTTTTGGCTCATTTAATCAGGGTTAGTATCTAACCATGTATGTGAAATGCCTATTTGTCCACAGTTTTAACCCTTGATTTCTCTAATTTATCTTTTAACTACCCATTAAAATCTGCATGATCTTAACAAGGGTGATGTCATTGGTAATAGACCTTCCGGGTTTCATGACGGGGACTTTTCCTATAGTCACCAACGCGGCAACGCTAATAACAACACACCACACACACACACGCTAGCTAGCTATAAGTTCCATGCACCAAGTGCACGTTGCTTACATGTTATTTTATTTGCAGTTTTTTTCTTATATATTTTCTTTCTTATTGCTTAAATGTATCATTACGTGAAAGTTGAAATGAGTAGAGTGACATATATGACAAGAAACATTAAAATATTGATCTAGCACTAATAAGTCATTGTTTCGGAGATAAAAATGGTTACTGAAATATAGCTTCTACATAAACTATTTGAAAAATATTTTAACATGGTTTTCAATGCAATTTGACTAATCACAATCCATGAGTAGAGGATTACTGAGTAGGGGTTCTAAAAGCTCTAAGTTTGCATACTGTAGAAGTTGTAAATCACATCACATACTATCACAGATTCCTTTTATTTTTAAAAGAAAAGTAATAAAAGTTTCTAAACTTTCCGTCATCTTCCTCTTTTAGAAATTTTTAGAACTTCTTCTCTCAAAGAGAAAAACTTCTAAAATTCTCCAAATTGATCTTATTCCTCCTCCCCTATAAATTCTAAATTTTTTATTTTCTTGAAAAAATCTAAAATTTCTTACATTCCTCCTCTTTCATATATTGTAAAAGTTTTTTTAGATAAAATATTTTTTAGAAGATTGAGATAAAATATTTTTGAAAATTTGTAAAATTCTCAAATGGATTTCTTCTCTTATATCTCTTAAGTTCTGAAAATTCCAAAGATCCTCAAATTTTATTTTTCTCTTCCTTCTTCCTTCAATTTTTCTAAGAATTTCTAAAATTCAATTGTGGTTTCTGTTTCCAACAAGTCAACATTGAGAGAGAATAATGGAGATAAGAAAGAAGAAGAAAAGGGATCACTGAGGGGACAAAGGGAGTGCGAAGAGAAAAGGGGCAGGGGAAGAGTTGGAGAGAACGGTGAGAAGACAAGTTCGGAGAGGAGGGAGACGTCGCTGCAGTCGAGGAGAGGGAGGGCGAAAAATAGGTAGGGAGAAAGGGAGGGGGGCTAAGCGAGAGATTAGAATGATGAGAGGCGGCATCGGCGACCCTAGCGGCGAGAGGAGGCGACGAGAGGAGATCAATAGAAGGAGACGCGAGGAGGGGCAGAGACAAGAAAGTAGCAGGCAAGAGGGAGACACAACGAGGGGAAGAGACAAGAAAGGAGCAGGCAATGGGTCTGGTTCTATGTTCGGGGGTAGGAGATCTGATGTTGATTCAAATCCACTTGGCAGGCTCGGAAACAAAACCAATGGATAGGATTTCCCTATAGAAACAAAGACTTAAGATCAATGATCATGATTTAATTAGATGACTGGAGTGTCGTGATTTGCTCTGGACATAAACACAAGGCGTGCGCGTGCGCACACACCAGTGAGAGTTGTACTCACCGAGCGCTTCGTGCGAACTCCACAACCGACCATCCCATGGATGATCCGAACCGTTCATCTTGATCTACACATTCTAATTGGTTACCAATGAAAAATCACATGATTCCGAATCTTTTTACTCAAGCATCAAATGACATCTTTGTTCTACGAAGAATATAACATATATTTTGTAACCACTTGATGCATAGGTAAAAAGATTAGGAATCAAGCGATTTTTATTAGTAACCTAATTAGAGTATGCAGATTAAGATGAACGATTCGGATCATCCACGGGATGACTCACATGGAGTTCGCATGAAGGTTCTCACAGTGGAGTTCGCACTAGAATATATATATATATATATATAATATATATATATATATATATATATATATATATATATATATATATATATCACTTTAGCAACCACTGGCATGTCATTATTGACCTTGCATGAGCATTTATCAGCCAGCTCCACGCGTAAGCATCACTAATTTCCTCAATCCATCAGCGACTGCTTTCATTTCACAGAACAAATAATTGGAGAATATGATGATGATCATGTGTGCTTCACTGCAGAAAGCGAAAAGAATGAAGGCAATATTCGGTTCTTTAGGTGGGGGAATTGGAACCACATTGATTTGGTTGTTGTTGCTTCAAGGACGAGAGAAAATGAGGTGGGGTTGGTCAAATTTTAGTGGGTATTTATTGGGGGTTTGGGCATTCCTGTAGGGAGAGGTGATTTGCGATGGCTTTTTCAGCCGGTAATTTTTGATGAAGTGGATGGATTCATGAACAGAGTTGAGGGAACAATTGTTGTTGGGCATTTTCAACCAAGCTCTTATGAACAAGTAAATCTCAAGCAACCAAAATAATAGTGTCAGTAAATTCCCCTTGTTTCCTACGGAGAGTGGTTTCAATTATTCAATAATACCATTTTTTGCGGTCAAATCATACAGCATATGAAGATCAAGGACTTAGAGATTCCTCTTCATTGCATGCCTAGGATATCATTGCTTCTGATTCTGGTCAAGAACTAGATGTAACCTTTTCATTGACCTACTTTTTCATCTTCTAATTTATCTTCTAATTTTTACTTTGTTATACCATAACACCCTCTGCCATTGGCTGCTCTAGTACACTTAAGTAATTTAGCCCATTAAAGTTATTTGTCCATTTGTTTAGGACCAGTCCCCAGCATTCATCTTATAACACAGGTACAAAGCAAAAGTGGATAAGAAGAAGGTTTGCACAACATAAATGTCACTCCCTAAAAAATTAGGGAAAAGAGGGGCGCATGTAGAAGTTCATGATCCATTTGATTAAGCCGTGCTGATTCTCCTTCTTGCACAAACTCAATCCCACATCAAGTAAGTGCATCTAAAAACTAACATATAGCTTCAAATTTTAAGTTACAGCAGATAGTTGGTATCTAGGAACAAGGACTGGTTAAAATTAGCTAGACTAAGTGCAACCAACATAAGATAGGTCCTAGGAATTAATTCTGACAAATTCCAATTTGACAAACATCCACATAATCAAGACAAGCTCCTGTATATTCATAAAGATTACAGCAAGATTATTCCCCCACGTCTAACCCAATCAACCAGAAAGTGTAACAATAGCCAAAATTAAACACAGATTGTCTTCGTTTAGCTTCTATAACTATAAATTCTAAAGAAAACTCACAGAAAAATCAATTCAAACAGTAATAAGGCAACCCTCATTCCTCTCCAGTTCAAATCCCCCACCCACCCCCCCCTCACGCAAAAAAATAAAAGGGCAATAAAATTTGCAGAGAACTTTAATCAAACACTTAGGAGGCAATCCACTTCTTCAGCAACGCAGACCCAAAATAGTCCATTTTAACTTCTTAAAATAAAAGGGCTAAAAAACCCATTAAAACTCACAGAGATATTTACTCAAACACCATCAGGGCCACCATTTCTTCACCAAAATTCAAAAGAAGAAGAAGAATTGCATTGAGAATTCTCACCAAACAATACCGTAAGCCCCGCGCCCCATGGGCCTGAGAGGGGGCACGTACTTGGTCGAAACCTCAAACAGATTCCCGTACACATTGTACTGCACGTATCGGCCGCCATGGGTCACCACCCCACGGATGTTCTGCCCCTCGCCAGAACCCGAATCCATCGCCGCCTGAACCCGTTGACCCCTCTGCCTCTTCTCCTCCTCCTCCTCCCTCTAGAGGCGAAGAAGGTAGAGACGAGAGATACAGGGAAGAAAGCCAAAAAAGGAGGGGTTTTTAGAGCTTTGAAGTCCGTGAACTCTCTCTCTCTCTCGCTCTCGGGTTGGTGCTTTTTTCTCTCTTGTTTTTTGCTTCGCTTTTCGTGTTGTTTTTCTTCCTCGTGCGTGTGCTGGCCCCTTTGACTGAGACGGCAAATTAAGCAAGCAGCGGCCGGTGTATGTGGATGGAGAACGCTGAGGCTGGTCAGCATTGATGGCACCACTTCTCCGTTTTTTCTTTTAAAAAAATTAAAATTAAAATAATTAATTATTAGTTGAGTAAACGAGAATTTTGCAATAAAAATATGAGAAATATTTCCCTACACAAGTTTTCTAGGCAAAGAGCAATACAAGTGTCCTCGATGAATTAAAAAAAAAAAAAAATACCAGTATATGTGTTATCGATGGAAAACCAACTGTTCAGTCAAGATGAGGAGGGAGGGGAAGAGGAAGAAGAAGGATGAAGAAATAATAAAAAAAAAGGTCGATGTGGCATGTTGCTTTTCTTGCGCTGATGAAGGCGGGCGGACATATAGATAAAATTTTTATATGAGTCACAGGAGAAAACCTCCATTCGGACTGTTTTGATTATTCACGAGATTTACTGATTGTAACGCCCCGATTCTGCAGATACGGGGACGTCACTGCGACGTATATACGTAGGTCAAGAGAAGCCCCCACGTATATACGCTAAGCAAAAAAGTACAACAAGAAAGGATCAGAGTGCAACGCAAAGCATGGTATACACACATATATGCCAACATAAAGTACAATACAAAGTCATCACGGTATGACAAACTTTACATAATACATGTGTCTTATATCATACAAGTCCAAAAGTAAAATATACATCAAAAGTACAAAAGAGCTCACGAGTAGGATGGGGATCCCGTGAGTCAAAAGAAGTCAGGCACAAGGAGCTGGAGCTAGGATGCCTGCTCGCTAAGGTGTGCTCGATCTACGGTGGACAACTCCACTCTGATCTAGCTACAGAACCTGAATGTGCAAATCCAAAGGGTCAAGACATATAATAATAAATGAACTGCAAGCCAAGTGGCTAAGAGACATGAGAAGGGTCAAAACACGAGTATAGAATATAATAACGGTATAATATAATAATCATGAAACGGGAAATCCAAGGTAATGCTAACTACGAGCTAAAGTGATTGTATATGCTTAAGTTACGGTCCTATGAGACTAGTACGTCGAAGGAATAATCCAAACAAGGAAACCCTCATAAATATACCCTTGTCTCATACTACCGCAATCCCAAGCATATAGAATCAGAATTGCAAATCATGCGATAATCATAACGTGAATACCAAACAAGAAGGACATGAATCATACTGAGGAAGACATAAGTCAACAATCCGGAATCGTCACTGGAATCTCTACAAGTAAAGGAAGGAGTCATAATGTATCATGTGTCATAACAGGAACTATAGCAAGCACAATAATCATAACAATAGCTATAACTGAACCTATTATTATTATTATTACTCGCCTAACTCATATATCTAGGTATGTGTCTCGGTATCGATCCCAACTCACATACATCCATATATAAGCTATTCGAGGTTTGTTACCGGAAGTAGATGGAGAACTGATATCTTTTCTTATACTGGTACTCGTGCACCGGGGACCAGTCTTCTGGCCCAACGGTTCCCACCACCTGGGACCGGTTTGGAGGCTCATAGTCCTCCTATAACGTCCGCCACAATATCATGTCAAGAATCACGTGCACCGGGGACCAATGGTCCAACGGTTCCCACCACCTGGGACCGGTTAGACTTCCCATACTAGAAGCAAGATATCATTCCGGCATCCATCACTTCCTCCCATACCCCAATACAAGTTGTAGCTTAGCAAGGATTATCAGTTTACGGGAACAAGTGAACATGGCAGTAATAACCCTACAGATTCAAGAGGTGGCCCCCACTATGTGCAATGTGTGGCACTTTGTTCTGAGGGGTGGACTCTAGAGGTGGCCCCCACCATTGGACGGTGTGGCACTTAGTTCCATAAAACAAGGCAGGGTCCCCGTAAATAAGATAATCGTAAAGTCAAGTGTATCATGCTTGGTTTAAGGGATAGCATGACAAGGTGGTGATGTATATCAAGCAATAAGACATAACAATAAACTAATAATTGGTCGGGTCAATCATGTCATAACAATAAGGTCTAACAAGGGGGTGGCATGTCAGTGGGTCAAGTAGTAACATATTATGTGTTGTGTGATATACATGTGTTAAAAGAAGATAGTTAACCGACGAAGTTATGTTAAGGTAATGCAAGTGGAAACATAGATACGACTTAGGGTTCAACGACCTCGAAGGGTCTGCCACGCATGTTATAAAATAGGGAAGTAATAATATCACGGCAATGTACAAGTATAAAAATAAGACAAGTAATAGCATGGGCATACATAAACATGACAAGATGAGTGACTAGAGTGATATACTACAAGAAATAGGTTATTAGGTACAAGGTTCAATCACATGACCCAAACATAAGATTCATCGTGAAACATATTATACAATACAAGTATGAAGCATGAGACAAGACTAAAACAGCACATATGCATCAATCAACAAGTCCTAACATGGGGATACATGATAACAATTTATGGAGTGTAAGTGGTGTAACCAACGGAGTTTTTATGATAACTTTCATTCTACGTATAGGAATAGAACGAGGAAAGATTTATTAGAAACTAGACTCCACTACCTTTCCAATGACTTATTACATGATAGGTTTTGATTAACCAAACTGCTCCAGAAATTCAAAAACCTATCAGCTGTGCTGAATTCTGCAGCATGACAGTTTTGACCAACCTTCAATGTTTCAGTCATAGCTTAAGTTACAGGTATCCGATGATGACATGGTATGAACCGTTGGAAAGTAGACTCGATTAGCTTTCTAACGGTATATTACATGACCTATTCCTTATTGAATATCCTTACGAAAGAAACCCCAAGATTCTGGTTTCAGTTTTGGACAGACATTAACAGATTGTATTATTAGGGCAGAAAAATCAGATTTTTATGGGGGTTGTTCTAATAGCCTAAAGGTAGGATTTTTTTTATGGTATTGGGGGACCTGATCTATCTATACAAGTACACAAATAATAGTCTAGACTTGGTGAGAAGATAATTTTATATGGAAAGCTTAGATTTAGTTCTTGATGACCTAAAGGTGGGATTTTTATAGAAACTAGTGTGTAAGAATTGCTAATACAAGTAATTAGGAAACTATCTAGGTCTTGGTGAGTAAGGTACTCACATGGAGGGGTTGGATTTGGGGCTTGATCCAAGAGGAAGAAGATGGCTTGAACCCACAAGTTGTTGGAGCTTGAAGTGGAGGAGGTTGAAGCTTGGAGTTGCCTTGGAGCTTGGAGGTTGAAGATGGAGTCCTTGTGATGCCCTAGATGAGATCTTGAAGCCTTGAGATGGATCCTTGAAGCTAGGGTTTGGTGGAGGAGATGAGAGGGAATTTGGGGGATTTCTCTTGTTGGAGTAAAGGAGGAAGAAAAGGTTTATTTGCAAAAGAATAGAATTTATATGATGGGGGGTTTTGTGAAGTGAGATGGAATTTGTGTAAATGAAAGGGAGCTTTGTGTAAAAGGGGACATGAGGTGTCACCTCCTTGGCCACTTGGCCGGCTAAGGGAAGGAGGGAGAGTTAGTGGGGTTAGGTGAGGATGTGAGTGGGAAATGAGGTGGCAACCTAGGTGGAAAATGGAATTTGCAAATATTGGAAAAATGCCCGAAATTCAAGTACCTCTGAATGATCTGAAAATTTAACCAAAAATCAAGAATAACATATAAAGACCAATAGCGAAATCCGTTCGAAGAAATACTGTATAGTTTTAAAGTTAAAAATCCCGGAATCTGTGATTTACCGACTCCGAAAGAATTTCCATAAAATCATAAAACTCTCAGAAAAAGAATATAGGCAGAAAATATGATTCCGAGAAATAAAGTCTAAAGGACCATCATGAAATTCCAAACAGTTTGAGAATTAAAAATCTGGGAATCGGTCAGCGGCACTGGCCGACACCGATTTTGAAGAAATTCAATTTAATTCCAGAAAATTCCAAAAATTCACATAAAACCCAAAATATTGGAAAATGATATTCGAAATCAAAATCGATCAAACACGGAAAGTAAATCGAAAAATACGACTGAAAATCTGAATACGCAACTAAGTACGTATTCTAGGAACGGGGTATTACAATCTACCCACCTTACAAAAATTGCGTCCTCGCAATTTCATTAAGGGGTAAGTTGAATACAAAGGGAACGAAGGCACGAATAAGGGTATCATAAAACCAAAACAGAGAATAAGACAACCACAAGAAGGACCAGAATGAACAATGATAGAATGACAAGGGAATGTAAGCAGGATGATAACCAACTCAAATACAAGAAAAGGGGGGTAGTGGTTACCATGAAATCCTAAGGCTCCTGATCTGGATACTGATCTTCCCACTCTGCTGCAACACCTGAAGTCTCTGCTGCCATGATGTGAACTTGACTTCTCCTCTGATCTGCCCTGGCTCTCATCCCTCTCTGCTGGTGATCATACCATTGGGGCGGAAATGGAGCCCTCCGGTCAACGGGTCCAGGGTACCTCCTCAGTGGCTGCGCTGGAAGTGCTGGGGCTGGATGTGCTGGAGCTGGAAGAGCTGGTCTGACTGGTGCCACATGTCCAAACTCCCTGTGTGGGCAATCCCTCAGCCTGTGTCTCCCTGACCCACACACTAAACATAATCCCTTGGCCTCCCGACAATCTCTCTTATAATGTCCGGGCCTGTGGCAGTAATTGCATACAATCTGAGAAAGAGGAGTCTGGAATGGCCTCTCCATCATCGGGCCCTGGGTTGCCCTATCCTCATCCTCCTCATCCATCAACTCAAAAGGCCTCTTCTTGGCTTGGCTTCTCATCTGATTCTCCTTCTTCTTCTCCAGTACACGCTCTACCTCTCGAGCTATGGTGAGAACCTCTGAGTATGTCTTCAGCTGCTGGGGCACCAGGAATACCTGTAGGTCCATCTGCAGACCCTGCTGAAATCTGCTTGCCCGTTTCTCTTCATCCGTCACCATGTACGGGGCGAAGCGGCTCAACCTGAGAAACTCCGCGGCATACTCATCCACGGATCTACTCCCCTGCCGAAGTCTGATGAATTGTTCTTCCATGTCCTTCTGAGCTGTGACAGGGAAGAACCTGCTGTAGAAACTCTTGGAGAAGGTGTCCCAAGTGACAGGCTTCTCCAGTCTGGCCTCCTCTGCTAGCCACCAAGTCCTGGCTATGTCCTTTAGCTGAATCTTGGCAACTTCCACTTGGTTCTCCTGTGGAACCCTGGCTGCATTCAACAAATCTGAAGTGTCTGTCAGCCACTGCTCAGCATCCAAGGGTCTCTCTCCACCCGTGAATGTAGCTGGCTGCAGTCTCCTGAAGTCTGATATATTCCCGGCCTCCGTTCCTTAGGTGCTGCTATCTCTTGCCGGAGAAGCTCGGTCTGTTGCTGTTGATTCTCCATCATGGTCTGGATGACCCTCAATACATCCACATTCCCCACATTCTCTCTCGCTGCTCCATCCGATGCTGATCCCGAGTTGCTGCGGCCCGATCTCCTCTCCATCGATACTAGGTAGAGATAGACTGGAAGGAGCTGGAACATGGAATGGAAGGATTTCAGGATATGAAGGATGGAATCAAGAAGAACTAGATAAATCAAAAGGACTAGACAACTTTGTACATTGATGTTGGCATCCGCAAATTTCTAGAATTTGCCACTTGTTTGTACTTATGGAGGTAAGAGCCTAAGCTCTGATACCAACCTGTACCGCCCCGATTCTGCAGATACGGGGACGTCACTGCGACGTATATACGTAGGTCAGGAGAAGCCCCCACGTATATACGCTAAGCAAAAAGTACAACAAGAAAGGATCAGAGTGCAACGCAAAGCATGGTATACACACATATATGCCAACATAAAGTACAATACAAAGTCATCACGGTATGACAAACTTTACATAATACATGTGTCTTATATCATACAAGTCCAAAAGTAAAATATACATCAAAAGTACAAAAGAGCTCACGAGTAGGATGGGGATCCCGTGAGTCAAAAGAAGTCAGGCACAAGGAGCTGGAGCTAGGATGCCTGCTCGCTAAGGGTGGCTCGATCTACGGTGGACAACTCCACTCTGATCTAGCTACAGAACCTGAATGTGCAAATCCAAAGGGTCAAGACATATAATAATAAATGAACTGCAAGCCAAGTGGCTAAGAGACATGAGAAGGGTCAAAACACGAGTATAGAATATAATAACGGTATAATATAATAATCATGAAACGGGAAATCCAAGGTAATGCTAACTACGAGCTAAAGTGATTGTATATGCTTAAGTTACGGTCCTATGAGACTAGTACGTCGAAGGAATAATCCAAACAAGGAAACCCTCATAAATATACCCTTGTCTCATACTACCGCAATCCCAAGCATATAGAATCAGAATTGCAAATCATGCGATAATCATAACGTGAATACCAAACAAGAAGGACATGAATCATACTGAGGAAGACATAAGTCAACAATCCGGAATCGTCACTGGAATCTCTACAAGTAAAGGAAGGAGTCATAATGTATCATGTGTCATAACAGGAACTATAGCAAGCACAATAATCATAACAATAGCTATAACTGAACCTATTATTATTATTATTACTCGCCTAACTCATATATCTAGGTATGTGTCTCGGTATCGATCCCAACTCACATACATCCATATATAAGCTATTCGAGGTTTGTTACCGGAAGTAGATGGAGAACTGATATCTTTTCTTATACTGGTACTCGTGCACCGGGGACCAGTCTTCTGGCCCAACGGTTCCCACCACCTGGGACCGGTTTGGAGGCTCATAGTCCTCCTATAACGTCCGCCACAATATCATGTCAAGAATCACGTGCACCGGGGACCAATGGTCCAACGGTTCCCACCACCTGGGACCGGTTAGACTTCCCATACTAGAAGCAAGATATCATTCCGGCATCCATCACTTCCTCCCATACCCCAATACAAGTTGTAGCTTAGCAAGGATTATCAGTTTACGGGAACAAGTGAACATGGCAGTAATAACCCTACAGATTCAAGAGGTGGCCCCCACTATGTGCAATGTGTGGCACTTTGTTCTGAGGGGTGGACTCTAGAGGTGGCCCCCACCATTGGACGGTGTGGCACTTAGTTCCATAAAACAAGGCAGGGTCCCCGTAAATAAGATAATCGTAAAGTCAAGTGTATCATGCTTGGTTTAAGGGATAGCATGACAAGGTGGTGATGTATATCAAGCAATAAGACATAACAATAAACTAATAATTGGTCGGGTCAATCATGTCATAACAATAAGGTCTAACAAGGGGGTGGCATGTCAGTGGGTCAAGTAGTAACATATTATGTGTTGTGTGATATACATGTGTTAAAAGAAGATAGTTAACCGACGAAGTTATGTTAAGGTAATGCAAGTGGAAACATAGATACGACTTAGGGTTCAACGACCTCGAAGGGTCTGCCACGCATGTTATAAAATAGGGAAGTAATAATATCACGGCAATGTACAAGTATAAAAATAAGACAAGTAATAGCATGGGCATACATAAACATGACAAGATGAGTGACTAGAGTGATATACTACAAGAAATAGGTTATTAGGTACAAGGTTCAATCACATGACCCAAACATAAGATTCATCGTGAAACATATTATACAATACAAGTATGAAGCATGAGACAAGACTAAAACAGCACATATGCATCAATCAACAAGTCCTAACATGGGGATACATGATAACAATTTATGGAGTGTAAGTGGTGTAACCAACGGAGTTTTTATGATAACTTTCATTCTACGTATAGGAATAGAACGAGGAAAGATTTATTAGAAACTAGACTCCACTACCTTTCCAATGACTTATTACATGATAGGTTTTGATTAACCAAACTGCTCCAGAAATTCAAAAACCTATCAGCTGTGCTGAATTCTGCAGCATGACAGTTTTGACCAACCTTCAATGTTTCAGTCATAGCTTAAGTTACAGGTATCCGATGATGACATGGTATGAACCGTTGGAAAGTAGACTCGATTAGCTTTCTAACGGTATATTACATGACCTATTCCTTATTGAATATCCTTACGAAAGAAACCCCAAGATTCTGGTTTCAGTTTTGGACAGACATTAACAGATTGTATTATTAGGGCAGAAAAATCAGATTTTTATGGGGGTTGTTCTAATAGCCTAAAGGTAGGATTTTTTTTATGGTATTGGGGGACCTGATCTATCTATACAAGTACACAAATAATAGTCTAGACTTGGTGAGAAGATAATTTTATATGGAAAGCTTAGATTTAGTTCTTGATGACCTAAAGGTGGGATTTTTATAGAAACTAGTGTGTAAGAATTGCTAATACAAGTAATTAGGAAACTATCTAGGTCTTGGTGAGTAAGGTACTCACATGGAGGGGTTGGATTTGGGGCTTGATCCAAGAGGAAGAAGATGGCTTGAACCCACAAGTTGTTGGAGCTTGAAGTGGAGGAGGTTGAAGCTTGGAGTTGCCTTGGAGCTTGGAGGTTGAAGATGGAGTCCTTGTGATGCCCTAGATGAGATCTTGAAGCCTTGAGATGGATCCTTGAAGCTAGGGTTTGGTGGAGGAGATGAGAGGGAATTTTGGGGGATTTCTCTTGTTGGAGTAAAGGAGGAAGAAAAGGTTTATTTGCAAAAGAATAGAATTTATATGATGGGGGGTTTGTGAAGTGAGATGGAATTTGTGTAAATGAAAGGGAGCTTTGTGTAAAAGGGGACATGAGGTGTCACCTCCTTGGCCACTTGGCCGGCTAAGGGAAGGAGGGAGAGTTAGTGGGGTTAGGTGAGGATGTGAGTGGGAAATGAGGTGGCAACCTAGGTGGAAAATGGAATTTGCAAATATTGGAAAAATGCCCGAAATTCAAGTACCTCTGAATGATCTGAAAATTTAACCAAAAATCAAGAATAACATATAAAGACCAATAGCGAAATCCGTTCGAAGAAATACTGTATAGTTTTAAAGTTAAAAATCCCGGAATCTGTGATTTACCGACTCCGAAAGAATTTCCATAAAATCATAAAACTCTCAGAAAAAGAATATAGGCAGAAAATATGATTCCGAGAAATAAAGTCTAAAGGACCATCATGAAATTCCAAACAGTTTGAGAATTAAAAATCTGGGAATCGGTCAGCGGCACTGGCCGACACCGATTTTGAAGAAATTCAATTTAATTCCAGAAAATTCCAAAAATTCACATAAAACCCAAAATATTGGAAAATGATATTCGAAATCAAAATCGATCAAACACGGAAAGTAAATCGAAAAATACGACTGAAAATCTGAATACGCAACTAAGTACGTATTCTAGGAACGGGGTATTACACTGATTTTAATTTTGTGTAGGAGTTATGTAAGTTGTAAGCAGTAAAAAAAAATTACACAATTTCTTCACAAGAACAATACATGCAGATCTCCGGCTATTAATAAAAAATAATATCATTCAGAGATCAGTTTTCTGTCAGAGTGCAGGCGTGTAAGGAAAAGAATTTTTCTTTAAAAAAACAATGCAAGGAACACTGAGTCGAATTCAGGTCCTACAATGCTCACTTGCCGGACCATTATGAACGTGTAGATCAGTCTGAATTCTAGACTGGAGAATCTAAGACTCAATAAGTCATAATTTAGATTTTGATTTTCGGATAAAATTTATAAGTATCTAAATATTTCAAATCAAAATCTAAATCTCGTGTTAAATTCAAAATAATATGATTGGATAATTGGCTCCTTTTGCTGTCCTGCCTCTCTTTTTTACTATTTTTATTTTGAAATGCTGTAAAATTTTTCATTACAGACTACACGAGGAGAAGAACAGTCACCCAGTAAAAAATGAATAAAGTAATTTTAATTGGTTTACCTGTTACACACGTAAATAATAAATATTGTTAATGGTGATGAAAGGATTATTTTTTGAGATTAAGAACAAGTGGCCTATTGACCACACATTAAGCCTTTTTTTTTTTAATTTTTTTCTCCTTTTTTTCCATTTCCTTTGTGTAGATTATTAAATGTTCATCTAGATTAATTTGTTGGGTTTTGTGGGGAATGTATGTGAGTATTAGGTACTAGAAAGACTAATGAGGCTCATTATGTCACTATGTTCATTAGTAAGAGATTATTCAAATATGATCATGTTGTTGATAGAAAATTGTTGCTGTGAGAGTTGACCTTGGGTCTTCCTTCAGGGTTGACTTGGGAGACTTCGTTGCCTTGATAAAATATCTCGGACAGCTAATGTTGGAACGTTGACTTCGTAGGTTCAACGCGTGGAATGGAACTGTTGAATAAGGTTGTGGGTCAAAATCTAACACGGTGCAATGAAAAATAAATTTTATTCATGGTACCATTTTGTATAAAGTTTAAGGCTAAAGTGAATTTAAGTAAGGCTGATTTAGGGCCTGTTTGGTTCGTTGCAAAACGTCGCAAGTCGTAAGTTGTAAAATGAGAATGGAAAAAGTGAACTGTAGCAGTGAAAATATATTGTGTTTTACGGTGTTTGGTTGATAAAGTGATGTGTAAATGGAAAAGTATATTGTGTTTTACGGTGTTTGGTTGGTAAAGTGAAAGTGTAAATGGTAAAGTATTTTGTGTTTTACGGTGTTTGGTTGGTAATGTAAAAGTGAAAGTGGAAAAGTTGACCACAAAATTAACTGTAGCAGTGATTTAAATAATATAAATATTATTAAATTAAATCTAATATTGCAAATTAAATTGTATTAATAAATTGAGATAAAAAATTAATAATCTTAATATTTTATTTATAATAATAATATTAATAAAATATTAATTAAATAAATGATATAAAATCTTAAGAAAATCTAAAGAACATTAATAAAATTTTAAGAATACTAATAAAATATAAATATTAAAAAATGTTAAAAGAAATAAAATATAGTAAAAATATAGTAATAATATAAAAATACTTGAAAATTATTATAGCATAAATTTTATTATAAATTATTGTAATATTATAGAAATATAAAAATAACAAAGTAAAATATAATTATAATTTAATAATAAATTATCATTAAAGTATTATTATACTGAATTATTATTACAATATTAACATAATAAAATATTAATATAATAATAAAAATTATTATGATATTAATAAAGTAATTTTTATATTAAAATTAAATAACTAAATATATAGTAATTTTATATTATAGTATAATATTGTTATATTAATAAAATATTTACTCTAAATAAAATAATAAAAAATGGAATAAGTATTAATAAAATAATAAAATATTAAATAAAATATTAAATAAAAATAGTAAATTAAAATAGTAAAATATTAAATATTAAAACAATATTAAAAACAATAAAAAATTAAAGATTAAAAATAAAAATAATTAAATACTTTATTACAATATTAACATAATAAAATATTAATATAATAATAAAAATTATTATGATATTAATAAAGTAATTTTTATATTAAAAATTAAATAACTAAATATATAGTAATTTTATATTATAGTATAATATTGTTATATTAATAAAATATTTACTCTAAATAAAATAATAAAAAATGGAATAAGTATTAATAAAATAAAAAAATATTAAATAAAATATTAAATAAAAATAGTAAATTAAAATAGTAAAATATTAAATATTAAAACAATATTAAAAACAATAAAAAATTAAAGATTAAAAATATAAAATAATTAAATACTTTATTACAATATTAACATAATAAAATATTAATATAATAATAAAAATTATTATGATATTAATAAAGTAATTTTTATATTAAAAATTAAATAACTAAATATATAGTAATTTTATATTATAGTATAATATTGTTATATTAATAAAATATTTACTCTAAATAAAATAATAAAAAATAGAATAAATATTAATAAAATAATAAAATATTAAATAAAATATTAAATAAAAATAGTAAATAAAATAGTAAAATATTAAATATTAAAACAATATTAAAAACAATAAAAAATTAAAGATTAAAAATATAAAATAATTAAATACTTTATTACAATATTAACATAATAAAATATTAATATAATAATAAAAATTATTATGATATTAATAAAGTAATTTTTATATTAAAAATTAAATAACTAAATATATAGTAATTTTATATTATAGTATAATATTGTTATATTAATAAAATATTTACTCTAAATAAAATAATAAAAAATGGAATAAGTATTAATAAAATAAAAAAATATTAAATAAAATATTAAATAAAAATAGTAAATTAAAATAGTAAAATATTAAATATTAAAACAATATTAAAAAAAATAAAAAATTAAAGATTAAAAATATAAAATAATTAAATACTTTATTACAATATTAACATAATAAAATATTAATATAATAATAATTATTATTATGATATTAATAAAGTAATTTTTATATTAAAAATTAAATAACTAAATATATAGTAATTTTATATTATAGTATAATATTGTTATATTAATAAAATATTTACTCTAAATAAAATAATAAAAAATGGAATAAGTATTAATAAAATAATAAAATATTAAATAAAAATAGTAAATTATAATAGTA
Source organism: Agave tequilana (assembly GCA_038442645.1). Classification (NCBI taxonomy): domain Eukaryota; kingdom Viridiplantae; phylum Streptophyta; class Magnoliopsida; order Asparagales; family Asparagaceae; genus Agave; species Agave tequilana. The sequence goes on along the minus strand of JAVJIF010007017.1, from coordinate 81,914 downwards.
AAATATTAAATATTAAAACAATATTAAAAACAATAAAAAATTAAAGATTAAAAATATAAAATAATTAAATACTTTATTACAATATTAACATAATAAAATATTAATATAATAATAAAAATTATTATGATATTAATAAAGTAATTTTATATTAAAAATTAAATAACTAAATATATAGTAATTTTATATTATAGTATAATATTGTTATATTAATAAAATATTTACTCTAATAAAATAATAAAAAATGGAATAAGTATTAATAAAATAATAAAATTTTAAATAAAATATTAAATAAAAATAGTAAATTAAAATAGTAAAATATTAAATATTAAAACAATATTAAAAACAATAAAAAATTAAAGATTAAAAATATAAAATAATTAAATACTTTATTACATATTAACATAATAAAATATTAATATAATAATAAAAATTATTATGATATTAATAAAGTAATTTTTATATTAAAAATTAAATAATATATAGTAATTTTATATTATAGTATAATATTGTTATATAATAAAATATTTACTCTAAATAAAATAATAAAAAATGGAATAAGTATTAATAAAATAATAAAATATTAAATAAAATATTAAATAAAAATAGTAAATTATAATAGTAAAATATTAAAAATTAAAACAATATTAAAAACAATAAAAAATTAAAGATTAAAATATAAAATAATTAAATACTTAAATAAGAAATTGAACACTATTTAAAATATTAAATTTAAAAATATTAAATTATATATTGATTATCAAGTAACTGTTTTGAATTGGTGTACTACAAGTGAGAGTTACATGACCACAAAATTAACTGTAGCAACTGCAAGTGAGAAAATATGAGTGTAAAAGAGAATTAAATGACTACAAATTTAACTGTAGCAACTGCAAGTGAGAAAATATGAGTGTAAAAGTGAGAATTAAATGACCACAAATTTAACTGTAGCAACTGTAAAGTGAAAAAAGTTTTTGCATTTTGCAAATGGAAACAAACAAGTGTAAATGGTAAAGTTGCAAAACTTTTTGCATTTTGCAAAGTTTTGCAACCAACCAAACAGGCCCTTAGTCAGCGGATGTAGACGTATTAGCTTCCGTTGGCTAGAGAGGAAAGCACAAGGAATACCGACCTCGTCTTATATTTTCCTCTTTATATCTTATAGAAGTTCGCAGGGCAGAACTAAATGTTGACTGGGGCGGGCTATCATCCATCTCACTTTGTCATATCTTAGGCTTTCTTTTTTTTTTTTATTTCTTTTCGATAGATTTATTTCTGATTCTGCTTCTGATTTAGTGGAGAATATTGTTTTGATAAATTTATATATTATACAAATATATGTTATAAAAAATTGCACTCCATCCTAAAATTTATTTTTGGCTCCGCTCCTGATTTAGTAGAGAGTATTATTTTATTCTTTTGATAAATTATATATTGCACAAGCATATATCATAAAAGATTGCACTTCATTCCAAAATTTATTCCTGGTTTCGCCCTTGATTTAGCGAAGAATATTGTTTTTTTTTGATAAATTTATATATTGCACAAGCATATGTTATAAAAGATTGTATTCTATTCCAAAATTTATTTCTGATTCCGCCTCTCAGAGTTTGGGTGTTTGCGGATCAAATTAGCCCTATTCTCAGAAAATGATGTTGGAATTGAAGAATATAAAAGTGAATCTTCGAGATGAATTATGGCAAGATCCGTTGATCGAATCAACCGGATGATGGTTGGAGTGTGTTCTCCTTCCATTTGTGATGAACGTGGTATATTCACATGTTCAATTCCGACTTCGAATGAATGAGATATTCAAGTCCAAAGGTTGCCTAATTCAAAGCCAAAAGGGACTAAAGTTAGCTACATGCATTTAGTCCCACATTGGCCATGTGATGGAAGCTCATGGGGTATAAATAGAGAAAAAATGAGAACAAAGGGCGTGCCCTTTGGGTACTTGGAGTTTTCGCGCGCGAAAAGGAGAGAATTATGCACGTATGTGCGCGCGCGCGCCGCCGCTGGCGGCGGCGCCGGCGCCGGCACCGGCGCCTGTGCCGGTGCCGGGCTCGGGTTTGGCTTTGGGTCTGAGTGAGTTCGGGTTCCCTACCTGGCCTGGTTCTTTTTGAATTGGGTCTCAAGGTATGATCCGAACCATCTCAAGGTATGATCCGAACCAGATACCAACAGGTTGCGAACCTGTTGGACTGCCCGCTCCGCTGTCAGGATCTGAACCGATCCGCCAACGGTCGCGAACCAGTTGGACAGCCAACGGTCGCGAACCAGTTGGACAGCCAACGGGTGCGAACCAGTTGGCAGACCAAAGGTTGCAGCCTTTGGTTGGGTTCAGACCTGAAGGCCCCTTTTGGAATGCTATATAAAGCATTCCAAGTTCTCATTTTAAGACACACCAAAATCTGAGATCTCTCTCTCTCTAAAAGTTCTGACTTCGGTTCTGAACTGGGCTCCAGCGAAGTGGGAATCCACGACTTCCGGAGCGACTTCCAACGAAGTGGGAATCCGCGACTTCCAAGTGAAGTGGGAATCCGAAGTGACTTCCTAAAGGAGATTCTGCCAAAATTCTTCAACCTTCCTACGTCCTCAACAGTGGGTGTTCCTCCAAAAGAGTAAGACAAATATTCATTTGAAATTTGTCGTTATACCGCTGTTTTGCTAATCCTGTGTAGGTACTGGTTGACTACGGTTCGACCGTACGGTAATTTGGTAGTGCTATCCAAATACCGTGAAGAAGTGTTGTATCTTGGGAGACCAGCGTCAATTATCCCGTTAGCACCAGTGCGGGGGACGTAATTGTCTTAAGGAGATTCGCTGTAAGCGTACCTCACTTCAAATACTGTATAAGTGGACTAAGTCCTTTATACAGGGGATATACTTTACAGTATATCGAGATTGACTTAGATTTAGTCTAAGTGTTACTGTATAAGTGGATTAAGTCCTTTATACAGGGGATATACTTTACAGTATATCGAGACTGACTTGGATTCAGTCTAATTGGTGCTTAAACCAAGGAAGGAAATTGAAAGGTGGTTCTTGAATTAAGGAACGTTCTATTGAACGGAAAACCTCCCACCTGATATTTGCCGACCTGGCCAATTAGATTGTTGATATCTCAGTGATCTTGATTAGTTGTCAGATTGATTCTTGTTAAGCAGGATACCCAACAATCTTAAGACAATTATTATTGAAGTTTCTTACTTCTGTTCTGCTTGAACTTGCAGAAAATGTCTGAAACTAATCAAGATAGCTCAAGCAAGGCACCAAACATGCAAGCTTTGATGCCAACTCCACTTCCTAACCCGAAGCCGGAGAAGCCAGGAAAATTTGATGGCACAGAATTCAAGAGGTGGCAACAGAAGATGCTCTTCTACTTGACCACTCTTCATCTGGCCAGATTCCTGCAAGAAGATCCACCAGAGCCTGCAACTGATGCATGGACTCAATGTGACTTCCTTTGCCGAAATTATATTTTAAATGGACTGGATGACTCTCTTTACAATGTCTACAGTCCTATCACTACGGCAAAGAAGTTATGGGCCAGTCTTGACAAGAAGTACAAGACTGAGGATGCTGGTACCAAGAAGTTCGTCGTAGGACGATTTCTGGAGTACAAAATGGTGGATAGCAAGACTGTAATCAGTCAGGTGCAAGAGTTCCAACTTATCTTGCACGAGATAGAAGCCGAAGGTATGATCCTACCTGAAACCTTTCAGGTTGCTACTATCGTGGAGAAACTCCCACCTGCGTGGAGAGATTTCAAGAACTACCTGAAGCACAAGCGAAAGGAGTTGAAGTTGGAAGATCTCATTGTGAGGCTTCGAATCGAGGAGGACAACAGAAAGTCCGAGAAAAGGAGCAGTAAGAACTCCTACGAAGCAAAAGCCAATGTGATCGAAGACTCAAAGGGGAAAGCGTCTACTTCCAAAGGCTTAAAGCGGAAGAAGACTTCCCAGGGGTACAAAGGCAAGGTCCAAGAAGGCAAGAACATGCGCTTCAAGGGAACTTGCTACATCTGCAACAAAGAGGGGCATAAGGCGAATGAATGTCGCAGCCGTCTCAAACAAAACAAGAATCTTGTTGATGGTCTTTTTAAAGACAATGTTGCAGTGGTAGACAAAAAGTCTGTGTATTTGTACCCGAAGCTTATAAATAAAGAAAATTCTTCTGTTTATTTGCTTGAGTCTCCTATTTTGTGGCATGCTAGATTAGGGCATGTAAATTACAAGTCTTTAAAGAACTTGTCTAATTTGGGATACATTCCTAAACTCAACTTGGAAGAAATTCGCAAGTGTGAGGTTTGTGTTGAGGCCAAGTTGGCTAAAAATTCATTTCACTCAATAGATCGAAATACAGAACCTTTAGGGTTAATTCATAGCGATCTATGTGACTTGAAGTTTATGCCAACTAGAGGCGGTAAAAAGTATTTTATTACTTTTATCGATGACTGTACAAGATACTGTTATGTGTATCTTTTGAACAGTAAGGATGAGGCAATAAATATGTTTATAACATATAAAGCCGAAGTTGAGAATCAACTCAACAAGAAAATCAAGATTCTAAAATCCGATAGAGGCGGAGAATATGAATCAAATGATTTTAGTGAGTTATGTGCTAGTTTTGGTATAATACATCAAACTACAGCACCATACACTCCTCAGCAGAATGGAATTGCTGAACGGAAGAACAGAACTTTGAAGGAGATGGTTAATTCCATGCTCGTAAGTTCTGGAGCTCCGCAGAACTTGTGGGGGGAAGCTCTATTAACGGCAAATCATATTCTAAATAGAGTACCCCACAAGAAACTTGGTCTAATACCATTCGAGTTATGGCATGGAAGGATATCTTCCTACCATTACCTCAAAATGTGGGGGTGCCTTGCAAAGGTGCTGGCACCATTACCCAAAAAGACTAAGTTGGGAGCAAAAAACTATGGACTGCGTATTCATAGGCTATGCCTTGAATAGCAGTGCCTACAGATTTCTGGTTCATAAATCAGAAATACCTGATATTCATGTAAACATGATTATCGAATCTCGAGATGCTGTGTTCTTTGAAGATATCTTTCCGTACAAACGGGAAGCAGATAAGACTTCTGGGAAAAGAACACACGAGATGGCGTTCAGGGACGAAAGCCCCGAGGAACCGAATGTAAATACGAAAACTGAACCAAGAAGAAGTCAAAGATCTAGAATCTCAAAATCTTTTGGTCCAGATTTCATAGCATACGCTATTGAGAGCGAGCCTCAAAAATTTAAAGAGGCTATGTCAACCCCAGAAGTACAAATGTGGAAAGAAGCTATAAATAGCGAAATAGAATCCATACTAAGTAATCATACTTGGGAATTGGTAAACTTGCCTCCTGGCAGTAAACCAATTGGGTGTAAGTGGATTTTCAAACGAAAATTAAAACCCGATGGATCTATCGATAAGTACAAGGCTAGATTAGTAGCCAAGGGTTATCGACAAAAAGAAGGACTTGACTACTTCGATACTTATTCACCAGTAACAAGAATAACGTCCATACGGATGTTGATTGCGATTGCAGTATTGCACAACTTAGATATCCATCAAATGGATGTCAAGACTGCATTCTTAAATGGTGAATTAAGTGAAGAGATATATATGGAGCAACCTGAAGGATTTAAAGTCAAGGGCCAAGAACACAAGGTGTGTAAATTGGTAAAATCCTTATACGGTTTAAAACAGGCTCCAAAACAATGGCATGAGAAATTTGATAGTGTCATGATCAAAGATGGATTCACTATCAATGAATGCGATAAGTGTGTTTACACGAAAACAGTTGGAGATGCATGTATCATTGTTTGTCTTTATGTAGACGACATGTTGATACTTGGGACTAATATTGAGATTATTAAGTCCACTAAAAGAATGTTATCCAGCTGTTTTGATATGAAGGATCTGGGGGTTGCTGATGTAATTTTAGGAATTAAAATTACTAGAACACCAGATGGAATCAGTCTATCTCAATCTCACTACGTGGATAAGATGATAGAAAGATTCAAGGATCATGGGATAAAAAAGAATACAAATCCTTTTCTCCCACACGTCCACCTTCATAAGAATACAGGAACTGGAATACGCTAGTTGGAGTATTCTCAGATTATCGGGAGTCTAATGTATTTGATGAATTGCACTAGACCCGATATTGCTTACGCTGTAAGCAAGTTAAGTAGATACACTAGCAATCCTAGTGATCTACATTGGACCGCTCTACTACGAGTATTGGGTTACGTATCACATACCAAGGAATATGCCTTGAGATATGGAAAGTATCCTCCTGTACTGGAAGGATGCAGTGATGCTAATTGGATTGCAGATTCTGAGGAATCAAAATCAACTAGCGGATACGTATTTACTCTAGCAGGAGCAGCGGTATCTTGGAAATCTTCTAAGCAAACATGTATTGCCCGTTCCACTATGGAATCGGAATTCATAGCCTTAGATAAGGCTGGAGAAGAAGCAGAATGGCTTCGACAATTCTTAGAAGATATACCGTTATGGCAAAAGCCAGTGCCCGCTATATGTATACACTGCGACAATCAAGCAGCTATATCTAGGGCACAAAATGTGATATACAACGGTAAGTCTAGACATATTCGTCGTAGACATAATACCGTGAAGCAGTTGCTCTCAAATGGAATTATCTCTATTGACTTTGTATCGTCAAAGGATAATTTAGCGGATCCGCTTACTAAAGGTTTAAGTGGAGAGCGTATAAACTGCGCATCGAGGGGAATGGGTCTAAAAGCCTAACCTTACCGAGTCAGCTTAATGGAAACCTCACTTAGCGACTGGAGATCCCACGGACTAAGTTCAAGAGGAAAAACTAGTTATGATTGACTCAGCAAGTAAGCACTTGGGAGCTTGACTCCAATCCATTCCTAAGGTGCACATAAGTGCTTGTCTACAAGTGGGTTAAGGATAAGCTTAACGCTTTTAATGATGCCTATATCTTGTTTCTAAACAAGTGGAGTAGAGTAGACTACTCTTAATAGGTCCATCACCTATGTGAGTATAGAGTTGGGTCGGCTCTTTGGGAATCTCTATGGAGGCTGTTATTCCCTAAAGATACTCTCTGAAACCAAGAATGTCCAGGGCCAAAACGGACACAATAGAGAACCAAAGTTGATTTGGAAAGTCACTGTGTGAAGCTTGTTGACTTGGCTTACACTAACGGCTAACAGTTCAAGACCTAGTTCACTGATTAGCCAGTAAGTCCGATAAAACTTTCGCTATGGAAGGTTCAAGACCTAGTTCACCTATCCTTATGCAGTTTCTTTTCTAAAGTACCTTACACAATAGAGTCAGTCTCTTTGTGTGTCATTTCCTTGAATCTCCATTCATTGTGGGGGATTGTTGGAATTGAAGAATATAAAAGTGAATCTTCGAGATGAATTATGGCAAGATCCGTTGATCGAATCAACCGGATGATGGTTGGAGTGTGTTCTCCTTCCATTTGTGATGAACGTGGTATATTCACATGTTCAATTCCGACTTCGAATGAATGAGATATTCAAGTCCAAAGGTTGCCTAATTCAAAGCCAAAAGGGACTAAAGTTAGCTACATGCATTTAGTCCCACATTGGCCATGTGATGGAAGCTCATGGGGTATAAATAGAGAAAAAATGAGAACAAAGGGCGTGCCCTTTGGGTACTTGGAGTTTTCGCGCGCGAAAAGGAGAGAACTATGCACGTATGTGCGCCGCGCGCGCCGCCGCTGGCGGCGGCGCCGGCGCCGGTGCCGGGCTCGGGTCCGGGTTTGGGTTTGGGTTTGGGTTTGGGTCTGAGTGAGTTCGGGTTCCCTACCTGGCCTGATTCTTTTTGAATTGGTCTCAAGGTATGATCCGAACCAGATCCACTTCCAAACCAGACCGGACCCGATCCACCAACAGGTTGCGAACCTGTTGGACTGCCCGCTCCGCTGTCAGGATCTGAACCGATCCGCCAACGGTCGCGAACCAGTTGGACAGCCAACGGTCGCGAACCAGTTGGACAGCCAACGGGTGCGAACCAGTTGGCAGACCAAAGGTTGCAGCCTTTGGTTGGGTTCAGACCTGAAGGCCCCTTTTGGAATGCTATATAAAGCATTCCAAGTTCTCATTTTAAGACACACCAAAATCTGAGATCTCTCTCTCTCTCTAAAAGTTCTGACTTCGGTTCTGAACTGGGCTCCAGCGAAGTGGGAATCCACGACTTCCGGAGCGACTTCCAACGAAGTGGGAATCCGCGACTTCCAAGTGAAGTGGGAATCCGAAGTGACTTCCTAAAGGAGATTCTGCCAAAATTCTTCAACCTTCCTACGTCCTCAACAGTGGGTGTTCCTCCAAAAGAGTAAGACAAATATTCATTTGAAATTTGTCGTTATACCGCTGTTTTGCTAATCCTGTGTAGGTACTGTTGACTACGGTTCGACCGTACGGTAATTTGGTAGTGCTATCCAAATACCGTGAAGAAGTGTTGTATCTTGGGAGACCAGCGTCCATTATCCCGTTAGCACCAGTGCGGGGGACGTAATTGTCTTAAGGAGATTCGCTGTAAGCGTACCTCACTTCAAATACTGTATAAGTGGACTAAGTCCTTTATACAGGGGATATACTTTACAGTATATCGAGATTGACTTAGATTTAGTCTAAGTGTTACTGTATAAGTGGATTAAGTCCTTTATACAGGGGATATACTTTACAGTATATCGAGACTGACTTAGATTCAGTCTAATTGGTGCTTAAACCAAGGAAGGAAATTGAAAGGTGGTTCTTGAATTAAGGAACGTTCTATTGAACGGAAAACCTCCCACCTGATATTTGCCGACCTGGCCAATTAGATTGTTGATATCTCAGTGATCTTGATTAGTTGTCAGATTGATTCTTGTTAAGCAGGATACCCAACAAATGAAACAAAAGAAGTAAGCGGATATGTTAGCTAATGAGTCCGAAATTGAGGTTATATGCTCAATATGACCCAAAAATTGAGGGCCTGAATTCGTTTATACCCTCATTCGTCTTGAAAAAGGAGAATTAAGGAGGAGTTAATTCTTAACTTTTTGTGGTTAATTTCAAGATTTTAGTGGAATTAACAACTCTTGAAATGAGTGATTTTCGAAATGATATTGGAGTGATTTTGATCCAATTCCAGAATCATCATATATAAGTGGCTGGTTGTTGGTAGGAGTAAGTAAGAATTAACTCTATTCTTTAAGCCAACTCTTGTTGCGAGAAGATGCCTTGAACTATCATCCTTTTTTTACATGTTCGACTCAAATTTTTACTATCTTATATGAACACTTGGAGACTGATTAAAATATGTCAGGGACAGTGAAAATCAATAGAGATGAGGATATATAAAATAAGCCTAATATGAAATCAGAAATCCAATTTTAATTTTAGTACTTGGCTGACTGGGCTGGCCCAAGCCCAATTAGTTCGGTTCTGGACTCAAGTTTACCCGCCTTAATCTTAAGAATAGGGTGGGCCCACTGCTAGTTCTCAGCCCATCAACCAAGATGAGCTGGATGCAATGGCGGATTATAAGAGACATTAAAATAAAGGGTTTTTCTTATATTTACCCCTCAAATTTTCTATATTTTTAAATTTACCCCCCCAAATCTTCATATTTCTAAAATTACCCCTCAAAATCATCCCATATTTTTAAAATTACCCCTACTGCTGGTTTCAGTTTGTCATTTAATAGTTTTTAAAGATGATTACCTAATTAACCCCACTAATACTTCTTAAATTTGACAGGATTTTGTTTCCAAGTTAGAAACATGGTTCAGTTTAGTTGTTCATAATAGGTGAAGCATGCACACAAATAAAAATTGAGAAACTGAAACAAGTACATTACAGTACCTGAAATTTGAATAAAAACTATTTAAAATTTGAATACAAACATAATACAAAATCTGTTTTTTTTTGGGTTTTTTGAGGGAGACAAAGCGACAGTTTGAAAAAGAGAGAGAGAAAGGTTGGGGAAGTATTAGTGGAGTTAATTTGGTAATCATCTTTAAAAACTGTTAAAAGATAAACTGAAACCAGCATTAGGGGTAATTTTAAAAATATGGGATGATTTTGAAGGGTAATTTTAGAAATATAAAGATTTGAGGGATAAATTTAAAAATATAAAAGATTTAAGGGGTAAATATAAGAAAAACCCTAAAATAAATTAAAATTTTAAAATTACGCGCGGAGAATCGGGATTCTCTCTCTCTCTCTCCGTCTCTCTCGATTTGGGCATTTGGTTTCGATTTCGAGCCTAACAACCTCGCGCTCTCCCCGTCTAATTTCTTCTCTCGAAGCGACAATCTCAGAGAAGAAGAAACAGCAGTCAGCAACCACCTCGAGAGATGACGGCGGCGGCTCGGCCGACGTGGGCTCCGGCGAAGGGCGGCACTCGAATCTTTGGGCCGTCGCAGAAGTACTCGTCGAGGGACATCGCCTCCGATACTACTCTCAAGCCTGGTTCGTCTTCTCACAAAACGCTAACCCTAACCCTAATTTTGGTCTTATTTAGCTGTTCGCATTCGTCAAAAACTGATCTTATATTGGGGATTTTGTGGTCGGTGGAAAGAAGAGCTGGAAAAGTCTATCCCTAGCCTTAATTTGTTTCCATATATCAAGTTTGGACTTGGAGAGAAGGCCGCAATCCCCTAACTCTAGATTTCAGTCCAATAATTGGAAAACATTGTGTTTTTGTTGTTACTTCTCATGTTTGATTTATCAAAATTATGATTAGTAACTAGAAAGCTTAATTAAAGCTTTAGCTCTCAAAAAACCAAAAAAAAAAAGAACAGAATAAATGTTACACTTTCTTAGAGCATATCCTACTCCAATTTTTTTTGAAGAATAAGAAGAAAGGATTTCATGACTGTATATAGAGGGGTCCAATTCATCAAATTTGAAAATCTTACTGATTGCGCCCCCCCCCCGAGAAGTTCTATTTGTATTGTTTCCAAGGTATTCAGTTTATCAAATTTGATAAGTAAACAGAGTCTATGAAGGAGAGGTTTTCTTGCTGTTTGAAACAAGGGAGAGGAGCCTCTAGCCCAAGATTTTGGCTTAAAATTTCATGATCATAGAGATCTTGTCTCACACACCAAAATTTGGGCAGATTCGATCTGAAATCTGGTTTCTAAGTAGTCAATTCCTATACATGTTTCTAAGCACAGGGTACAATTGATCAAATTTAAACGTGAGCCGTGACACTATTTCTGCTGAAAAGAAGACCAGGTACCCTATCCTAAACTTAGCGCGCCCTGGGATTGTGCATGTCGAATCAATGCGAGAGGTAGGGGTGCGAACGGGTTCGGGCCGGCCCGCCAACAAGCACGGACCAGGCCCGGGTAGGCCCGGACTGAGTCCCGGCCTCGCCCCCATACACGGGCGTGCCCGAGTTTGGGTAGGGAGGCCCACAGGCCAGGCCGTGGGCCTCCCTTCTGGCGTCGTCCGCCCCTTTTTCCGCCTCCGGGCCACCCCTCCGCCGTCGCCCGCCACTGCCTCTCGCTGCCTGCCTCCTCCCGCCGCCCTCCACCGTCGTCTCTTGCTGCTTCTTCAATAAGATGTCAAAAAAAAAATGTGAGTGCCTGCGTTCGAACCATGAACCTCTTCTCAGTGAGAAAAGTGTGATCACTAACTATACCATTTACACATTTAAGAATATTGTAAATAAAAAATTATTTTAATAATTTTAATTTTTTTCAAAAAATATACTTTAAAAAGTCTTTTTTTAATTTTTAAATTTTTAAAAAAAAATCCGAGTTGCCCCAGCCTGGGCGGGCCGAGCTTGAGTCTCCCAAAGGGGGGATCATGCTCGGGCCAGGCCGCGGGCTTGGCCCGGCGGGTTCGGATCGGCCCGGCCCAAACCCTGCTCGTTCGCACCCCATAACGAGAGGTATTTATGTGGACGCAGAGAACTAAGCAACATGGGATTGTTTTAGTTCAACAGAAGTACCAACTTCAAACATACATTTCAAGATTATACCAATAATCACAACTTCAATACTTATAGATACTGACCAACAACAAATATCACATGATAGTTTGATAATTTTCAAGCGAAATCTGATTAATAACTTTGTAAAAGTTCTGACAACAAGAACCACAATGCATCCTATTGATTTTTCTTTATTTTTTGAGAAATAGGATTAATCAAGAGGACCTAAGAGATATACTGGGGGGTGTAGAAGATAAAGAATTCAAGCATCATGTGATCTTCCCATGGTCAAGATCTTTTAATTGGTTCCAGGAGAGAACCAAACGAAGAAGAATGTGAAACCCTGTACAAAACTCTTCTTTTAGCCCCCAAATAGCCACCTTTTTTCTCCTTTTTCTTCTTCTATCAATCAGTGCACCTATTAGACAACCCAAAAGCTCTATAATTTATGATAGCTTGACATATCAGTGTGGGGCTATAGTTAATTTTAATTTGAATCAAGGATATTCGTAAATCACGTAATTTTCCCTGTATATTTCCATATATGGTTGTTTTGCTAGATTAAAGTTTCTACGAAATCGAAAATCTCACGAGATGTACAAGTTTTCAGTTTCAGGAAATTTTTATAGTGGTCATGTATTAAATAGCTAAATTGACACAACAAATACATCATGCCTAAATCAATGAAATAAATATCTTAAGTACAAGTAACATGTAGGGAGAGAGGAGATAGGGGAGATGGAAGAAGGTAGCGCAGAGATCGGAAGACAAAGGAGAAAGAGGCCAGGTTAGCTTCCGGTCGATCGCACGGTCGACCGGTGTGCACAACGTGCACAGGAGAATGCCGGTCGACCGACTGAAAGCAGGCTGCTCTCTGTTTGGGACATGGGTCGGTCGACTGGCCGGTCGACCGACATACGCGTTTTGGCTTTCCTTTTGGGATTCAGATTCCTTTTCTGTTTGGGATCGAATTCAATCGGGGTTTCCTTAAACCCAGGGACTGTGGCTATAAATAAGGGTTAGAGCCCTCATGTATTGTATCCCTAAAAGTTCCCTCAAGTATCCATCTGTATTAGTTTGTATTGATTATTGAATCAATAAAATCTCTCTCTCCCTTGCCCCGAGGACGTAAGCACGTTGCGGAACCTCGTTAAATACTGTGTTGATTGCTTTTCTCTATTGTTCTCTGTTCTTGTCGTGTTGGCTACATCTCTGGCTGCATCAGTCTCCGCCTGGTTGGTGGATTCCTCAGAGAGGTTGTTGTCCTGCGCACAACAATTGGTATCAGAGTATCCCAGATTCGTCGTGGGATCGTGTATTGATTTCAAGGGCATCAGTTGCTGTTTGGCGGAGATCGTGTGTCGATCTTGGAGCGGCGTTGAGACCGTTTGTGGGATCGTGTGTCGATCTCAAAATAACATGTAGATTGCTCGAGGAATCAATTCGAAGGAATAGATAATTTTAGAAACTCTTCGCGGGTTTCGTGTGGAGGTAAAGATCCTATCTTTATCTAGTTTGTTTTATCTAACTCCATTTGTTTCCGCATTGCTTTGAGTCATCAGTTGAGGAGATGGCTGGAGAAGGTACATCATCGGAAAAATTCATGAATTCACATCCGCTGAGGATTGATGTGGTGAAGTTCAACGGCACGAACAACTTCGGTATGTGGTGGTGTGAGGTGATGGATGCGCTGACAGTATCAAACCTCGAAGGCACTCTACGGTTGGAGAAGAAGCGCGCATCAACGATAGAAGATGATTAGGACAAGATGAACCGTACGGCGTGTGGCTTGATCAGATTTTATTTGATACAAGATATCAAGTATCATGTGTTACATGAGACATCTGCGAGGCACTGTGGGAGATCCTGGAGAAGAAGTATCTGACGAAAAGTATAGAATCGCAGTTGAAGAGTAAGCTTTATAGTTTTCAGATGCAAAGAGGATGCTCCATCAATGAACACTTGAATCGCTACACGAAGCTTTTTACAGATCTAATTAATGTGGATGTGGAGACCAATGAAGAGGATAAGGCGGTAATTCTTTTGAACTTTCTTCCTGTAGATGAGTATGAGACCTTTACTATTACATTGACCAATGGAAGAAAATTCCTTAACTATGCTGAGGTGTCTGCTGCTCTTGTGAGTTATAAAGTAAGGAGGCAGGATAAACTGTCTCCTTCAGAGAGCACAATTGCAGAGGCATTGGCGGTAAGAGGCAGAAGTTCTAATAGGAAGGGAAGAGATGATCAGGGAAGATTAAAGTCCAGATCAGGTTTCAGAGATCTGAAGAGAAATCAGTGCGCCTTGTGCAAGAAACTAGGGCACTGAAAAGTTGATTGCCCGAAGGCCAAAGGTAAGAAGATGGAGTCAAAGACAGAGGCGAATCTCGCACAGGCGGATGGATCGGATTCAGACTCATCGGTATTCTCTCTCTGTTACTACTCTTACTGTTAGTTACTCATATAATGCTGAGTGGATCTTGGATACTGTAGCCACCTATCATGTGTGCCCGAATAGGGCCTGATTTTCTAGCTTTGAGAAGCTAGATGGATGTTACACGGTCATGGGTGATGGTCATCCGTGTAATATAGAAGGGATGAGTATAGTCCGTATCAAGATGGATGATGGGATAGTACGAGAATTGAAGGAGGTGAGATATGTACCTCAACTCAAAAAGAATCTTATCTCTGTTGGCACTTTGGAAGCGTTGGGTCTTGTGGTATCTATACGAGATAGTGTTCTCAAGATGACTAAAGGCTCAATGGTGGTTATGAAGGGCATTCGCCGGGAAAATCTCTACTACTTGAAGGGTAGTACGGTTACATGTTAGGTGGAGACTTCTAGTTCTTCAGATGATGGTTGCACAAAGGTCTGGCAGGTGAAGGTCGGACATGGAGGTGAAAAGTCTTTGCAAGCTCCTGCAAAGAAGGAATCATTAGAAGGCGCTGCTACCTGCAGCTTGGTTGGTGAACACAGCGTTCTAGATAGGAAGAAGGTGAAATTCAGCATCAGTACTCACCGCTCAGAAGGTCTTCTTGATTGTGTTCACGTAAGCGTTTGGGGACCTACTAAGACTGCATCGCTTGGAGGTCACAGGTACTTTGTCTCTTTTATTGATAGTTTATCTATGCATTGTTGGATATATCCCATGAGATAAAGGTGTGAAGCCCTAGATATGTTGGTGAAGTGGAAAGAAAGAATGGAGAATCAGACAGGTAGGAAGATCAAGGAGCTACATATTGGTAATGTTGAAAGAGACATGAACCAATTCCTACGATTTGGCTATAACACTGGTATTGATACTCACTACATAGAAGATATACTGGGGTTGGCTAAGGAAATAATCTGTTCCTTACTGAAGAAGGTTCGGTGCTTGTTGACTAATGCAAAATTAGACAAATCGTTTTGGGCTGAGGCGATTGTGTATGCTAGCCATCTCATAAATAGATCGATTGCGATATGAGGTAAAACTTCATTGAAATTTTGGTCTGAGAAAACTACTCAAGATCATGGTTTGCTGCGGGAATTTGAAAGTCCGACCTACTTCAGTGCCAAAGATGGCAAGGTGAATCTGCGAGTAAAGAAGTTTGTGTTTTTGGGTGTCAAGAGAAATATGAAAGGCTCCAGGCTATGGGACCCCGAAAATAAGAAGATCGTGTTGAGTCGGCATGTCACGTTTGATAAGACTTCAGTGTTGAAGTCTACCGTCTTTCAGCAGGTGGAGAGGACGGAGACCAAGGAAGTATCGCAGCGGGTGGAGGTTGATGCTACTCCACCATCTCCAGTTGGTTTGGTATCAGTGAAGACTTCACCGGATGTGATACCGGGTGGAGATCATGTAGCCAGGGTTGATATTGAACAGGTTGAAGACATTGATGAGAATGTCGAATTGTTTGCAGCCATTGGAACCAAGGTAAAACCACGCACGTGGGTGAAGAAGCATGAATCTCAAGCTTGTGACCGCAGCAAGCTCAAGTTGAAGGCCGTTGTTCTCCATGACAGTAGTAAGGACGTTCATAAGACTCAGCCAGATAGGTTCGCTGCTGAAGATTCAGGTACAAGTGCTTGAGCTTGATGAAGCTCATTTAATGAATTACGGTTGGCTTGATCCTTTGGGCAAGGTACATAGGTAGTCGTAAAGGCGCAGCCAAATGGTGACGCAACCCATATGAAGCTGTTTGGTTCTCGAGAAGCTGATTGGAACTTCATGTAGAGGTGAAGAGTTGTGGCCGATTGGAACTTCACGTAGAGGTGGAGAGACTCACGTAGAGGTGAAGTGTTGTGATCTCGATAAACAGGTGATAAGATGGTTAAGCTTGCATAGGAGGGGTGTGCATCCAATTGTTGAAGCCGATGATGGTGTTCGGTGTGCTCTATTCAGACTTGGTTGGATCGTCAGCTGAAGACATGTAGACTGGAAAGAGCCAGTCAATTGGAGAGTCAGTGTTGGCTCATGATGAGTTCTTTTTGAGATCATGAAATTGCTGAGTTGGAGACACGTTCGTTGATCGGCATGTATGATATTTCTCCTAAAGTGAAGTGTAAAGAAGGCATGTATGGTGCATCCTAATTGATAGCTGAGCTAAAGGTTTCAAGACGCAGTGTTCTAAAAATCGGTTTCATTATTCGTGCAGTTCAACACTGAAAAATGATTAATCGGATTAATCGGAGATTAATCGGGGATTAATCGTTTTTGAAAATTTTAATATATTTAATTATATTTATACACAATTACATATGAATATATACAATTAATTATTGAAAATACCTAAATATTATACAAGATAATATCTAGATGTGAAGTTATAAACCATGATATGATGAACAAGACAATATGAATAAATAATAAAAAAGAAAGAAGTAAAAGAACTTATCTCTTCAAATTAGTAATCCAAGATTTCAAATTTTGCAACATAAATATAAATCAAAGAACTTACTTGCAAAATAAGATAAATAAAAAATTAGTCAATTTAAGCTTTAAAGAATGATGGAGAAAGATTGATAAATAAGTTAATTTGAAAAATAATCAAAAATAATAAAACATAAGTATCACTTTATGTAAAATATAATAATAAAATATTATAATTCATCTACTATTTATAAATAACAGTTCATCTACTATTTAATAAAAGATCATTATCAAATCATCAACATCACAACATAAACTACTTAGCGATCCAACACACACAAAGTGATAAGTATTTCAAATAAAAAACATATGAAATACGTAAATGATTAATCGGGGATTAATCGGATTAATCACCCATTAATCGGGGATTAATCGTTTTGGACCCGATTAATCGCTCGAGCGCATAATCAGAGCGATTAATGTAATATTAAGCGGGTTGTCACTGAATAGGATTAATCGGCTGATTAATCGGCCGATTAATCCGATTTTTAGAACAATGTCAAGACGAGATCGTGTGTCGATTTCGTCCAGAGCGCTCAAGCCGAGATTGTGTGTTGATTTCGCCAGGTGATAGACTGGAGTTTGTTGGAGATCGGCTCAAATTTGAAAAATCTTCACTGAGTTGGAGAATTGTAGGGAGAGAGGAGATAGAGGAGATGGAAGAAGGTAGCACAGAGATCGAAAGACAAAGGAGCAAGATGACGCATTGAAGCAGGCCAGGTTAGCTCCCGGTCGACTGGTGGAGAAGGTCGGTCGACCGCCCGGTCGACCGGTGTGCACAACGTGTATAGGAGAATGCCGGTCGACCGCTCGGTCGACCGACTGAAAGCAGGCTGCTCTCTGTTTGGGTACGGTCGACCGTGGACATGGGTTGGTCGACCGGCCGGTTGACTGACGGACGCGTTTTGGCTTTCCTTTTAGGATTCAGATTCTTTTTCTATTTGGAATCGAATTCAATCGGGGTTTCCTTAAACCCAAGGACTCTGTGGCTATAAATAAGGGTTAGAGCCCTCATGTATTGTATCCCTGAAAGTTCTTTTAAGTATCCCTCTGTATTAGTTTGTATTGATTGTTGAATCAATAAAATCTTTCTCTCCCTTGCCCCGAGGACGTAGGCACGTTGCGGAACCTCGTTAAATACTGTGTTGATTGCTTTTCTTTATTGTTTTCTGTTCTTGTCGTGTTGGTTACATCTCCGGCTGCATCAGTCTCCGCCTGGTTGGTGGAATCCTCAGAGAGGTGGTTGTCCTGCGCACAACATAACACCAACAACATGAATTGGATTTGTAACTCTATGCGCATCAGTCTTACAAATTCCCAAAGCACCTGAATTTTCAATTACTAGTAACCATCTGGGCCCTTAAGTTGAATCACAAATAGTTGAACTTAACATTATATTTGGATTGTTAACTACCTTCTGCATATTACTACTTACCCTTTGAGGGTTCATTTCATCTAACTTCGAGTTTTTTTGGATATTTCAACACCCTGATTCTTGATTCTGGTTGAAGATTAGAAGTTTATAAACTTTCCTATTGGACTGCTGCTATTCTTGCTAGTGGGAACATGGTTTATCAGATATGAATATTTCATGGATCCCTTTATAATTCCAGGAAAGACGGGCAAGAAACCCAAGAGGAGTTGCAGAGGAGGAACCTTCGCGAGGAATTGGAAGAACTTGACCGGAGGCATTTTTCCTCCAAGGACAAGTCCTATGCAGGTATTATGAAATATTTCTGAGTGCATCATTCTCACATTTAGTTGTTCCACTTTAAACTTTTACTGGGGTTTTTCTGTGGCACTGTTTGTCTATCTTTGAGTTCTCTGTTTGTGGCTGAAGAAGAAAGATATCTAGTAATGATAAAATTGTCTCTGAACTCTGATTATTGTTGTAGCAAATAGAGTTCCAATGGGAGGGGTCACTGGAGATTCTCGGGAGTCTCCCTTTTTATGACAGTTTCAACTTCAGTTCCATGTTTTGATCTTTTGTCTGGGCCTAGTTGTGTTTGTTCTTGTTTTCCTGTTCAGTCCCTTTTAACAATATGGAATGTCCGGCCGCACTGGGTATCTTCACTGAGTGCCTTTTCCCCTCTTGCTTACTATCACAAGGTGTCATCTTTCGGTCATCTTTTTGGGCTTTATGGCTATATAGAACATGAGAGAGCACTGCAGCTTTCCTCAACTGCGCCTTTCTTTCTTGATTACCAACATTAATTTTCAGTTTTGGTCTCAAAGTTTGGTGGATTTCAGTATTTATGATTTCTGGGTCTCAGATTGGTTGTGGAAGACAGTGTGAGAGGGTAGTGGAATGCTTCAGTGCGCCGTTCATTCTTGATTACTTAGTTTTACGTAAAAGATTTAATATGTTGTTTCTTCTATCAGGGCATTTTTCATTGTCTTATAGTGCTGTTATAGAACATTGAAATAAAATGAGGCCTTGTGGATTTGCTGGAGTGCCTCCTTGTAGAATTCTTTTCCCAATAAAAACTTAAGAGCCATATTTTGGCCTTGGTTATATGTCAAACTGATTTACACCTAATTGTGTTTGCAGAAGTTAGAGACCGCGCTGGTCGACTGACTGAAAGCAGACTGCTCTCGATGGGCCCGATCGACCGGCCGGTCGACAGACAGGCACGTTTCGACTTTCCTTTTGGGACTCAGATTCCTTTTCTGGATGGGATCGAATCCAATCTGGGTTTCCTTAAATTCAGGGACTCTGTGGCTATAAATAGGAGTTAGAGCCCTAATGTATTGTATTCCCTGAAAGAATTCCCTCAAGTTTCCCTCTGTATTAGTTTGTATTGATTGTTGAATCAATAAAATCTCTCTCCCTTACCCCGAGGACGTAGGCACGTTGCCGAACCTCGTTAAATATTGTGTTGATTGCTTTTCTCTATTGTTCGTTGTTCTTGTTGTGTTGGTTGCTTCTCCGGCTACATCAAGTCTCCACCAGGTGGGCGAATTCCTCAAAAGTGGTTGTTGTTCCCCTGCGCACAACAATTGGTATCAGAGCATCGCAGGTTCGGCGTGTGATCTTGTGTTGATTCAAGGGCATCAATTGCTGTTTGACAGAGATCGTGTGTCGATCTCGGATCAGCGTTAGGACTGTTTATGGGATGGTGTGTCGATCTCAAAACAACGTGCAGATTGCTCGAGGAATCAATTTGGAAGAGTAGATTGCTTCGAAAACTCTTCGAGGGTTTCACGTGAAGGTAAAAATCCTATCTTTATCTAGTCTGTTTTATCTAACTCCGTTTGTTTCCGCATTGCCTTGAGGAATCAGTTGAGATGATGGCTGGAGAAAGTACATCGGTGAGATCCATGAATCTACATCCAAGGATTAATGTGGTGAAGTTTAACGGCACGAACAGCTTTGCTATGTGGAGGTGTGAGATTATGGATGCGCTGATAGATCAAACCTCGAAGACACTCTACGGTTGGAGAAGAAGTGCGCATCAACGACGGAAGAAGATTGGGACAAGATGAACCGTTTGGCGTGTGGCTTGATCAGGTCTTGTCTGACACAAGACATCAAGTGTCAGGTGTTGCATGAGACATCTGCGAGGCAGCTGTGGGAGATCCTGGAGAAGAAGTATCTGACGAAAAGTATAGAGTCGCTATTGCAGTTGAAGTGTAAGCTTTATGGTTTTCAGATGCAAAAAGGATGCTCCGTCAATGAATACTTGATCGCTACACGAAGCTTCTTACAGATCTAATTAATGTAGATGTGGAGACCAGTGAAGAGGATAAGGCGGCAATTCTTTTGAACTCTCTTTCTAGGGAAGAGTATGAGATCTTTACTTTTACATTTCTCAATGGAAGAAAATCTCTTAACTATAGTGAGGTGTCTACTGCACTTGTGAGTTATGAAGTAAGGAGACAGGATAGATTGTCTTCTTCGGGAAGCACAACAGTAGAAGCATTGGCGGTAAGAGGTAAAAGTTTCAATAGGAAGGAAAGAGATGATCAGGGAAAGATCGAAGTCCAGATCAGGCTTCAGAAATCTGAAGAAAAATCAGTGCGCCTTGTGCAAGGAAGTAGGGCGCTGGAAAGTTGACTGCCCGAAGGTCAGAGGTAAGAAAGTGGAGTCAAATACCGAGGCGAATCTCGCACAGGCAGGTGGATCGGATTCAGACTCATCGGTATTCTCTCTCTCCGTTACTACTCCTACTATTGATTACTCAGATAATGCTGAGTGGATCTTAGATACCGGAGCCACCTATCATGTGTGCCCGAACAGGGCCGGTTTTCTAATTTTGAAAAGCTAGATGGATGTTATACGGTCATGGGTGATAATCATCCGTGTAATATAGAATGGATGAGTACAGTCCGTATCAAGATGAAAGATGGGATGGTACGAGAATTGAAGGAGGTAAGGTATGTACCTCAACTCAAAAGGAATCTTATCTCTGTTGGCTTTGGAAGCTTTGGGTCATACGATATCTGTACGAGATGGTGTTCTCAAGATGATCAAAGGCTCGATGGTGGTGATGAAGGGCGTCCGCCAGGACAATCTCTACTACTTGAAGGTAGTACGTTACAGGTCAGGTGAAGACTTCTAGTTCTTCAGATGATGGTTGCACGAAGGTTTGGCAGGTGAAGGTCAGACATGGAGGTGAAAAGTCTTTGCGAGCTCTTGCAAAGAAGGGATTATTGGAAGGTGCTGCTACCTACAACTTGGAAGGTGAACATAACGTTCTGGACAAGAAGAAGGTGAAATTCAACACCAGTACTCATCGCTCAAAAGGTCTTCTTGATTATGTTCACATAAGCGTTTGGGGACCTGCTAAGACTGCATCGCTTGGTGATCACATGTACTTTGTCTCTTTTATTGATAGTTTATCTAGGCATTGTTAGATATATCCCATGAGACAAAGGTGCGAAGCCTTAGATATGTTGGTGAAGTAGAGAGGAAGAATTGAGAAGCAGAAGGTAGGAAGATCAAGGAGCTACAGATTGGTAATGTTAGAAGAGATATGAACCAATTCTTACGATTTGGTCAGAACATCGGTATTGCTACTCACTTCACAGAAGGTATAAATGAGTTGGTAAAGAAAGTAAACCGTTCCTTACTGGAGAGGTTCGGTGGTTGTTGTCTAATGCAGGATTAGACAAATCGTTTTGGGCTGAGGCGATTATGTATGCTAGCCATCTTATAAATGGATTGACTGCGATAGGAGATAAAAATCCATTGGAAATTCGGTCTGAAAAAGCTGCTCAAGATCATGGTTTGCTATGGGAATTTAGAAGTCCGACCTACTTCAATGCCAATGATGGTAAGGTGAATCCGCAAGTAAAGAGGTTTGTGTTTTTGGGTGTCAAAAGAAATATGAAAGGGTACAGGTTATGGGACCCCGAAAATAAGAAGATCGTATTGAGTAGGCATGTCACATTTGATGAGACTTCAGTGTTGAAGTCTACCGTTTCTCAGTAGGTGGAGAGGACGGAGACCAAGGAAATATCGCAACAGGTGGAGGTTGATGCTACTCCACCATCTCCAGTTGGTTCGGTATCAGTGAAGACTTCACGGGATGTGACATCGGGTGGAGATCATGTAGCCAGGGTTGATACTGAACAGGTTGAAGACATTGATGAGAATGTCGAGTTGTTTACAGCCATTGAAACCAAGGTAAAATCACACTCGTGGGTAAAGAAGCATGAATCTCAAGCTTGTGATCGCGACAAGCTAAAGTTAAAGGCCGTTATTCTCCATGATGGTTATGGAGAGGTTCATATGACTCAGCCAGATAGGTTCGCTGCTGCAGATCTAAGTACAAGTGCTTGAGCTTGATGAAGTTTATTTGAATGAACTACGGTTGGCTTGATCCTTTAGGCAAGGTACGTAGGCAGCCGTAATGGCGCAGCCAAATTTGGTGATGCAACCCATATGAAACTGTTTGGGTTCTCGAGTTGTGGCCGATTGGAACTTCACGTAAAGGTAGAGAGACTTCATGTAGAGGTAAATTGTTGTGGCTAGTTGGACTTCACGTAGAGGTGAGGTGTTGTGATCTCGATGAACAGGTTGATCTTCTGGTGAGAAAATGGTTGAGCTTGCATATGAGTGGTGTGCATCCAGTTTGTTGAAGCCGATGATGGCGTTCGGTGTGTTTTACTCAGACTTGGTTGAACCGTCAGCTGAAGACATGTAGACTAGATAGAGCTAGTCAGTTGGAGAGTCTGTGTTGGTTCATGATGAGTTCTTCGTGAGGTCATGTAGTTGCTGAGTTGGAGACACGTTCGGTGATCGGCATGTATGGAAGTTCTCCTAAGGTGAAGTGTAGGGAAGGTATGTGTGGTGCATTCTAGTTGTATAGCTGAGCTACAGATTCCAAGCCGAGATCGTGTGTCGATTTCACCGAGATCATGTGTCGATTTCGTCTGGAGCGCGCAAGCCGAGATCGTGTGTCGATTTCGCCGAGATCGTGTGTCGATTTCGCCAGGTGATAGACTGGAGTTCGCTGGAGATCGGCTCAGATTTAAAAAATCTTCACCGAGGTGGAGAATTGTGGGAGAGAGGAGATAGAGGAGTATAGAAAGTTAGCACAGAGATCAAAATTAAGGAGCGAGAAACGGCGCATTGGAGCAGGCCAGATTGTTCTCCCGGTCGGTTGCCCAGTCGACTGGCGGAGAAGGCCGGTCGGCCGCCCGGTCGGCCGGCGTGCACAGAAACATTACGGTCGACCGCTCGGTCGACCGTGGCAGAGAGCGGTCGACCGGCCCGGTCGACCGACTGAAAGCAGGTTGCTCTCGGTTGGGCCTGGTAGACCGGCGCGATCGACCGTGGCATGAGTCAGTCGACCGGCCGGTCGATCGACAGGTGCGTTTTGACTTTCCTTTTGGGATTCAGATTCCTTTTCTGGATGGGATCGAATCCAATCTGAGTTTCCTTAAATCAAGGGACTCTGTGGTTATAAATAGGGGCTAGAGCCCTCATGTATTGTATCCCCTGAAAGAATTCCCTCAAGTTTCCTCTGTATTAGTTTGTATTGATTGTTGAATCAATAAAATCTCTCTCCTTTCCCCGAGGACGTAGGCACGTTACCGAGCCTTGTTAAATATTGTATTGATTGCTTTTCTCTATCGTTCGTTGTTCTTATCGTGTTGGTTGCTTCTCCCGCTACATCAAGTCTCCGCTAGGTGGGCAGATTCCTCAAGAGTAGTTGTTGTTCCCCTGCGCACAACACATATTTTCTACCGTATGCTCTACTACACTCGATGGTTTCATCTTCTCTTTTGGTACAACCCCCACCCCCTCTCCCGGGACTCGTGTGAGCTGCCAAACAGCTTTGGCATCCCATTTAAATGCAAGATGTGTTGATCACACACACCCATTAGTGGAGATGCATGTGAAGGAAACGTATTAAAAGCATCCTTTTGATAGAGTACTGTTTGCTTCATCTGTTCTATTTGTTGAAGTATCACAAGAAGTCTGTACAATGTAGGTGGTGATTGTTGAAGTTGTAGAACTTAATTACCGGCATTGTTGGAGAATCACCCTCGGAGAAATATTATGCAAAAAGAACTGTAGGACCTAGTCGCAGTGGGAGTTAGGAAGTCGGCAAGTCCATCCTAGGTGACTCGGGGCGGGTCCTCGAGAAAAGTCTCCCGAGGACCGGACTACCTCGCCGACTTTTCGAGTAAAGGTGTACTACAGACTAGTGTGGGTGAGCTTGGAGTTTCACATGGAGGCATGATCAAGTATTAGGGGGATCACTCGGAGTCTCTAGAGGAGCACTCCGAGCGACATAGTAGAGGAACATTCCCGAGATGCAGTGAAGTGCAACGAATGCGATCCAGCATGCAAGCCTCGGGATCAGGAAAATCAAGGCACGTGTCAAGGATAGTTTGAAAACGTCACAACTTGTAACCCTAGTTTTCTCTATAAAAAGAGATGCACTGTAATTAAGGAGTGTGTGATGAAAATCTAGAGCTATTGTAAAAGTGGTTGTGAGGTCTTCTTCTTTATTTCCCTATAATCTCTCGATAATAGTGGATTTGCGAGCGACTTCGTGATTTTTTTCATATTTTAAAATTTTCACTTAATTTTTGTGGTTATTTGTGTGTTATATTTTGATAGATTTACGATCTTGTTCCTTTCGTTTGATCTCATATGTTCTTGTTCATCGCTATCATGAAAGCCCCTGTCCCAACATCGACATGATAGACTTCCTCTTAACTACCTAGTTCTTCTGATGTTCTCTATTTAGTTTTCTTTTTATGTAAACTGTTTATCAGGTGGTAGTGTGTTTTTTTTGCTTTGTAGACTTAAAATTTGTGTGGCCAGTGATGATGACAATGAAGATGACAGTGAAGCTCTACTGGCTGAACTTGAACGGATTAAAAAAAGCGAGCTGAGGAGAAGCTTCAGAAGGTATAATTTATTTGTTATTTATGAATGCATTATTTATTTCTCTTTTCTTTTTTTGTTATCTCCCTTCCGCATTTTATTTCAAATACATATTATAAATTCAGCCAGAAATGCTAGATAACATAGCATAACTTAATCACACAAACTTTTCGAAGAGGAGAGTTCAATGCTGCGCTTCAAGGATGTAATCCAATTTTTATGTGAAATTTAGAATGGCTAATTTTCTGTTATTAGAGAATGCTGAAAGCAGTTGAGGCATCTATACAGTAGTTTCCAATGATGTTATATTGTTATCCAATCTTTTGTGTGAAGTTTGGAAGGGCTAATTTTCTTCTGACACACACACAAAAGCGCCCATGAGCTTGCACACAGTTGTTTTATGTAGGTGCAATGTAGTTTGATAAATTAGAGTAGAGACTTACCAAGATTTGATCTCACCTTGAATAATTACATTTAATCTGCAGAAGTTAAGGGTAACTGCAATTTATTAAATACCTGTTGATTTACTCTCAGCTTTTAGATTTCTTAGAGCTATTAAGATTTCAGTTTGAGCAAAAGTCGCAGACCCAAAACTCCAGCTTATTTCTTATGTATTTAGTATATACCACACTGTTAGAAGAGATGGGTTATGCACGAGACCTGTTTTTGTCCGGCAGATAGTTTAATTTCTGACTTCATGTGCTCAAAATTGTCGAAAACTGTCATATTAGTCAGCGATACATTATTTACTGCTATTAAAAGGTGTCATGTGTATTGTTGTGTTCATTGCCCTCGAGAAGAGACTCATGTTACTATTTGGCCAAGTAGAGGCACTTTATCACTTGTCTTTTATAATAAAGCTACAGCTTCATTTCAAAAAAAAATTAAATTAAATTAAATTAAAAAATTAGTGTGATTCAAAGCTCTTTATATTATGATTTTGCCTCCATCTTCTGACTAAAGTTTATATTGTTAATATGTGAACAGGAACTCCAACAGCAGGAAGAAGATCTGAAGGCCAAAGAGGCTAAACTGATGCGAGGAAACCCTTTAATTAACATAAATAATTCTTCTTCAGTGTTAGAGAGAAGGTAGGTTCTACTGATTTTAACAAATTTTATGGGCCATTTAATAGTGACTGGATTCTTCACCTAAGTTTCTAATAATCTTTCTTCTCGCTTCCTGTTTCTGGCATTGCAGGCGGGATGGTGATGCCGTATTCAAGAACCAGAGTCGCGATGAATCAAAGATACCATCAGGAATGATCTTCACTACTAGTTTCTGCAGAAATACATGAATTGGTCCTCTCTCTGGGTTTGTTTGGTTAAGGGTGGAGTGGGGAAGTGAAGAAGTGGTAATAATTCTTTTTGGAACTTGGGAATTGGTAAGTAAGTTTTCTGTTATTTGGATGTTATTGAGAAGTGTGGTTTGAAAATGTTATGCCTTTTCCAGTGTTTAGATAGTAATGTGGAAGTAGAAGTGAAAAAGTTGACCACAAAGTTGACCGCAACATAATATTAAAATAAAAATTAATTAAGAAAAATAAAAAATGGATTATAATTAGAATGTAAGTGAGATTTACATGAGTAAAAAATTAACTGTTTTGTGCTATAAATTATTACAAATAAGATTTATATGACCATAAAATTAACTGTAGCACTCTGAAAGTGAAGAAATGATTGTGTAAAAGAGAAAAGAGAAAAGGAAAAGAATTTTTTCCATTTTCTTTTTCTGGTGTTTGGATGAACAGCAGAAATGGGAAAGACACTTCTCACTTCCTCACTTTCACCCAATTCCTCACTTTCACCCAATTCCTTGAATCCAAACAGCCCCGAAGTGGAGTCAGGAAACTATTTTCTCATGTTTGCTCCTGTATAATGATCAATATTTCTATACGTTGTAAGATGACCTTTTGGACATATTGTTGGGTTCTTTAGATGTCCTGATTGCAAATTGCTTGTTCCCATTTATTGGGTGTGGCTTTGTTCTGATGTTGTTTCTCCCAAGACAATTTAGTTTAGCTGTGCATATGGCATGGCGTATATCGAAACAAACTGTAACATTTTCTCCATATTGTATGTACAGTATCGTACCTCACCCCAGGTGACTCAATATGGAGGAAATGGTGCATGATTAGTTTCATGTCCGCCACGAGCATGACCGGTCCCTCCCCTCCTCTTGCCTATGGTTGCTTCTCCTCTCCGCCCCGACACCCTTTCACCGGAACCTCTTGATAGTCTTAAAATCGGAGCGGAAACCCTAAAATTTAAAAACTCACAAGATTTGAGCAGAGATAGTCATTGAGATTCCTCACACTTCACGCAAACATATTTGTTCTGTGCTCCAAGCTGGATTCTTTGCTCTGCGCTAAGACCATATTTATTCTCTGTCCAAGACAAAGATTTGTTCCCTGTCTAGGACAGGATTGTGTACTCTGCCCAAAGATTTTGATTCTTCAGATCCCTCTATAAAAGAGGACATAATTCTAGCTCTCGAACTCAAAACTGAACTCTCCTTCTTCTCTCTGTCCAATTTTCTTGCAATTTTTTTTGTCTTTTATATTTTTTTTCCTATAACTGCAAAGGAAACATAAACAAGCTATTTAAGGGTCTGTGCATTGCGAGTGCACGCTTGTAGCACTAACGATCCTTGAATCATGTGGGTAGGCCGCCATCAAACTGCTGCATCGGGAGAAACTCTTAGAAGGACGCGATCTATTCTTAAGGACACAGTGCTCCGCACGTCTCCAGCACAACAAAGAGAAATTAAATTTTAATATATCATTGTAGTACTCTATAGTTATTTTTCCATCAGATTGGTTACCGGTGATGACCACTGAGCAACCGGCGTGGATGGCTGTGCAGCCAATTCGACTGCAGCACCACTTTCGAATTGCCCGTGTGAGTGATGAAGGCTCATCTCAGATTATGATAACTGTTTTTTTGTGAAGGATGAACAAAAAATAAACACTAGCAATCTCCTTATTATTTTCACTACAATTTGGGTATACTGACTTCAACACAAATGACATAAAAATCAGTAAAATTGATCACGTGAGGAAAAAAATAAAAAAAGATAAAAAGGAAAAAAAAGGGAAAAGTAGAGGGGAAAGAGGAAAAAAAGTTCAAGTAACTCAATATTGCAGCTGAGATGGACCCGGACACAAATAATCGCATTGCATTAATGGCGATGAAAACCTTCACTCTCTGAATCTCATTCTCCATCCTTTGCTCCCCACCAATGGCCTCTCCCTCTCTCCTCCCTCAAAACCCTCTCTCCACCACCCCAAAACCCTAAAATCCAAAACCCTAAATACCAAAACCCCGACCCGACCCGCTCGCATCCTCTCCCCCCGCGCCTCCTCCCTCCAGTACAACCGCCGCCCCGTCCTCTCCGGCCCCACCCCCCGCGTCGTCGTCGTCACCTCCGGCAAGGGCGGCGTCGGCAAGACCACCACCACCGCCAACCTCGGCCTCTCACTCGCCCGTCTCGGCCTCTCCGTCGCCGCCCTCGACGCCGACCTCGGCCTCCGCAACCTCGACCTCCTCCTCGGCCTCGAGTCCCGCGTCAACTTCACCGCCCTCGACGCCCTCGACGGCCTCTGCCGCCTCGACCAGGCCCTCGTCCGCGACAAGCGCTTCCCCTCCTTCTCCCTCCTCTGCATCTCAAAACCCCGGTCCAAGCTTCCCCTCAATTTCGGCACCAAAACCCTACTCTGGATCGTCGACGCCCTCAAAGCTCACGACTTTATCCTCATTGATTGCCCTGCCGGCATCGACGCCGGGTTCATCACCGCCATTGCCCCCGCCAATGAGGCCATTGTCGTCACCACCCCTGACATTACGGCGCTCAGGGATGCCGATCGGGTTATCGGGCTTCTCGAGTGTGATGGGATCAAGGATATCAAAATGATTGTGAATCGAGTGAGGACGGATTTGATCAAGGATGAGGACATGATGTCGGTGCTCGATGTGCAGGAGATGTTGGGGCTGGAATTGTTGGGGGTGGTGCCAGAGGATGCGGAGGTGATAAGGAGCACGAACCGAGGGTTCCCGCTGGTACTGAATCGGCCGCCGAGCTTGGCAGGGATCGCATTTGAGCAGGCAGCGTGGAGGCTGGTGGAGAGGGATAGCATGAAGGCTGTGATAGTGGAGGAAGAGCCCAAGAAGAAAGGGTGGTTCTCATTTTTCGGCGGGTAGATTTTGGTTGATTGTGGCAATGTGTACAGAGGTATTCCCCTGCTTAATTGTTTCTCGTTAGGAATTATTGTTGGTGATAATGGTGAGATATCATGCTGCAAATGCAATGTGTGCGAGTTTAGATGGAATTTTTCCAGAGGAAGAGTGAGTGTGTTTTCAATTAAGGTGTAATGTTCTGCACTCATTTGTGGCAACAGACTTGGGTGCTAGAGTGAACTTTTCTTTTTGTTCCTATATGTCTATTGCATTTGCTTGAGGAAATTATATTTGTGCAATCACATTTATGGAATCATTCTTGTTTCCTGAGGATGAAAAATGTCATGGAACGGCTTACTGTGTGCTCTGATACATAATTTGAGATTTTATTATAGCATGTAGTTGCCCTGTCAAAGTTATCCTAGTATTTGTTGTGTGGTTATTTGGCTAAGTCACCATATCATCTGAGCTTGCTATACTTGCTATATCTAGTTATAAAATTTCTTGTTAGATTAGGCCAATCATCTATAATCTCTTGAAGTCTGTAGTATATGTAAACTTTTAAATTAGATTAGGTTAGGTCGTTGATGTTATATGTAGAATACTGGAATTATATGATTTGTAGAGACAGACACCGGGTGTTGGGCTTGAGATCTCTCTAGAATGTAGGACACAATGTCATGGCTATATATGTTTCTTTTACTATATTTATATTTAACTCATATAAATATATACAATAGGTGGTTATTTATATCAAAGAGAACCAATAAGTACTAAATGATTTTGCAAAACAATTAGCTTTTGACATGACATACTTCATCTTATATATAGTTATGAGATGAATAAAGCTTTACATATTTGTATGTGTTGGACATGGATGGATATGATATTATGCTTTAGTCCATTCTTACTGGATGTGACATTTTTTTGGTTTGGGAGCGTTCTACATATGTAAACACATCATTGTCATACCGAGGTAAATACATCATAGCTAAAATTTTACATCTGTTTATGGCTTTTGTGTTGGTCCCATTTATGTTTCTTCTTTGATTGAATTACTTTCCTGATTCTCTCAAAGCCTTTAGTGGATGATGTGAATGCTTATTAGCTCCTAGGCATACACATGGAGGGACACTTTGAATTGATATGTTTCTGCACATTCATAACAGGATGCCTGTTGCCATGTTAGACAACAGTTATTTAAATATGCTTAGCATTTGAAATTCGTTTGCTGCATGTATGCCACACGTTCTCAGTAATGCCCTACACTGCTACTTTTTCATATAAGAATAGATCACTTTATATTCATGGTAGGCTGAGTTTTGGACACGGCCTCTAGCTGAAGGTTAGGATACATACTACTATCATATGATACTTCTTATATGAAAGCCCCCTCCCCCCAAAAACAAACACACGCACACACACAACACTACCATATTCCCTTGATCTGCTTGTACCAGTGAGTTTGTTTAGTTGAACTTCTTTATTTAAACTGACAGAAAGATCTAGAGAAGAGGATTGACACATAGTTTCTTGTTTCTCTTTACTTGCTGATAGCATTGGTATGACATAAATGAAAGGCACTCCATGGAAATTGTAGATGAAATGTGTAATTTTAAGGTGTATATCGAGGTTAGAAAGGTCATTTTTAGAGAACCCTTGTAAGTGTTAGTAGTTGATGGTACAACCAGTGTGATTCTAGTGGGGATGATACAACAGGTGCTTTTAATTCTTTACTTCTTTGTGCTTGTCAGAAGTATAGTTAAATTCTTGTGTCAGTAATTTAAATCGTGAAAAACACAAGGTTAATGCAAGTGTGGAAAAAAATCTAAACATTAAAAAAACTCATTGATATGTCAGAGTCTTAAACAATCTCTAATTTCATCTATATGTCATTAGTCTTGAATGATTCCAAATTTCATTGAGTTTATCATGCTGTTTTAAGGATTAGGCTATGCAACCTTGATTGCGGGTGTACATCTATAAAAATATAATACCACAGTTGTTTAGTAATTTGGTAACTATAGTGATGGTGAGAACATGTGTGCCCTCTTTTTTTTTTTTTTTTATTTATTCCCCTAGCTTTCGGTTATTCTTCACTGCTTCAAACACTGGCTTTACGCGTTAGAGTCCTCCACCTTAGGAGGAGGGATGCCTATTGCCTTTTCTCGCCTTAGTTGGACTTATATGATTGGTCTTCTTTAGATAATCTGTGGGCTATAATGTTATGCATGTACGTTATTTTTACATGCTTCCTCCTCACTCCAATGGAGAAATATAGGAGTCCAGTAAGGGTGAGGTGGTGGGGTCTCCAGCGAAGAACCACGAACCCAGTAAGGGCTATTGGGGCAAGTAACATAAATGGAAGGTCTCCTTCCTTCTCTTCTAAAAGTAATATGGATGTATGTTGCTATAAGATTCCATAATACTTGTAACTCATCATGTACGGTTACTTCGCCTGCATTAAAGAATACTGCAGCTGAACCCAGTGATTCAAGGTGCTCCTAGCAAAACTGTTCAGGTATAGGCAAATGTAATGTCTTAATTCGTTGTCGTCGTAGGGTCATGGAACACTGCAAGTTGAATTCCTTTATCTAGCTAAATGAAATCTTTAATAGTACATTAGACTGCAGTTCTGCGTATTGAACTTTTCTTCTGAGCTGAATCGATTATAAACCAAATGAAAAAGAAAGGAGGGGGGGAAATCCGGTGATAGAACAGATTTTTCATGTGTTCCAGACTTTGTTCAACTATAGTAGTTATGTTTCAGTTTATATTGTCTCAAGTTTTGTCTGAGAGATGAATGCCTTCCTATATCTAGACTTCAAGGTTTGTAAGTTGAAAGTAGAAGAAAAGACACATGTAGTTATAATTTTCGTCAATTTCAGTTTTACTGTTATATATATTTTTTCTGAGACAATTGTGTGATTGTTCCTTCTTTCTCTTTTTCTGACTGATTTGTTTTCTATATTTTATTAGCTTCTTTTGTTCACTGTAAATTGAATGAATAAACTGCAGCAGCTGCCTCAAATCATTTGTTTGTGGAGGCAAATGTCGAGCAATTTAAGAAGCTTGGAACTGGATTTTGAGTTTTCTTGTGATTTATTTTTTGTTTGTTTGTTTATTCTCGAACAATCGTGTGGTTTAATCTTTGGTTCAGTCTCTATGTGCAAATCTATTTACATGGATGTGGTTGGATATGACTCAAATAAGAAAAAAGCTCACATATTGAGCTACTGCTGGTGAAAACAAGGGGTTAAAACTCTGTGGATATCTTCATTTCTTCTGTGTTTTCTCTGATTCCGTTGCCCCATCTAAATGTGTAGGACTGAAAGATCAGCTAAATTTTCTCTTGACTTGTTTTTTCATTAGAAAAAAATAGCTAAAATTTCTATCATCTGACTTGTTTTTCATTATGAAAGATAATTTGATCGGAATCTGATTGATTGTTTTCGACAAATAGCTAGCTGATGTCCTTGGTTTATGGTAGGTGTTCTACTATTTATCTAAATATGGAAACAAATATAAGTCCATTTAGTGTTAATATTCTTGAATATCATGATTCATCACAAGTAAATTCGTGTGTTTTATTTATTCATGTTATTTCAATCCAAAAGAGCTAAAAAGATCCATACTGGTCAGCTTTGAAATTATCTTTTTAGCAAAAATGGATATTAAATTCAATGTCCGAAATGAAAATTCCGCTGCTTTTGCACCGCAGCGCGACTCCATATGTGCAAACGTTACAAGAGCAACCTATTTTTTGCAAAATAACGAAACATTTTGTCCTTGTTTGTAAAATATACCTCCTTGTCTGAGGACGGATACAGGCACCCACAAAACTACTTAAGCCACTCATCAAAAAATTACTGTTCACTCATTTTTGAGTGGGCACATCCATTTTTGTAAAAAAGTCTAAGATGTTTTTATTTATTGGTGAAAATTATATAGGAATTTCTCTCTCCAGCCAATGGTCCCCTCTTCCCTCGCCGCCCTCCCCCTCCTCTGAGACGAGCCCCCTGCCGCCCCCTCCCCCTATATCTGTTCGGACATATAGGTTAGGGGGATTGTGATCATGAATGCACTTTTCACGATTATGATTGCAATCCTCACAAAAATATGAAATTGAAAGAAGAGGGGGTGACGGGAGGAGGGAGGCGGGCAGGGAGAAAAAGAGGAGGCGAGTGCGGAGAACGGGAAGGCCGGGGAGGGAGGTCAGGGGTTTGGCAGGGTGAGAAAGAGGAGAGGTCAGGGGTGGAGGAGGGGGATGAGGCAAGTCCGGCGAGCGGTGCAGGGGAAGAGGGGAGTGGGAGGTTG
The DNA here is from genome assembly GCA_038442645.1 of Agave tequilana. NCBI lineage: Eukaryota > Viridiplantae > Streptophyta > Magnoliopsida > Asparagales > Asparagaceae > Agave > Agave tequilana. The sequence continues at coordinate 48,211 of JAVJIF010007017.1, read as the reverse complement.
GAAGAGAGGAGAGAGAGAGAAAGGGAGAGAAATAATTTGAATATTTTTAAAATATTAGTGAGCGTCTTTAACAAATTGGGTGGGTGCCTTCATCGTTTGGATGTCTTTATCCATTCCCTCCTTGTCCGAAACTGGAAACTTGGAAATTTGGCGGGCAAAAGCAGTCGTCTTCAACCCTAAAAAGAGAGTGCGGGAGAAAAAGAAAAGAAAAGATCAATGGAATCAAATCTGCCAAAATCCTCTCTCTTCTTCACAGATCAGCGCCTTTGCTCCGCCGACATCCTCCCTCCTCCTCAGGTCTATCTCTTCTCAATTTCACCCAAAATTATTTATCAAATTTTATTTTTTTTGGGTTGAATCGCCTTCAGGTTCGAGCGAGAGTCGAAGTGGCGGTCGTCAATTTTCTCAAGTCGCTCGCTTCTCCGACGCCTGCGATCTCCGATCTCCCACTGGTCTCTATCTATTTCTCTTTGGCTTGGAAACTGATCTCCATTCTTTTCATTTATTTTCTTCTCTATCACAGTATGCAGGAGATCAGACCAGTGCCATTAGTGACCTAGCAAAATAACAAGAAAATACTGCAAAAAAATCGAACTTGCACCAAACATAAAACTCTCCCTTTTGGAGTTTTTGTTGGATATTCTGCTTAACAAGAATCAGTCTGACAACTAATCAAGATCACTGATATATCAACAATCTAATTGGCCAGGTCGGCAAATATCAGATGGGAGGTTTTCCGTTCAATAGAACGTTCCTTAATTTAAGAACCACCTTTCAATTTCCTTCCTTGGTTAAAGCACCAATTAGACTGAATCTAAGTCAGTCTTGATATACTGTAAAGTATATCCCCTGTATAAAGGATTTAATCTACTTATACAGTATTTAGAGTGAGGTACGCTTACAGCGAATTTCCTTAAGACAATTACGTCCCCCGCACCGGTGCTAACGGGATAATGGACGCTGGTCTCCCAAGATACAACACTCTTTCACGGTATTTGGATAACACTACCAAATCACCGTACGGTCGAACCGTAGTCAACCAGTACCTTCCACAGGATCGTTGAAGTAGCGGTACAAGGACAAATTTCGGATGAATATTTGCCCCTTACTTTGGAGTAGCACCCACTGTTGAGGACGATGGAAGGTTGAAGAATATTCTTCTTCAGAAGTCTTAGATTCAGACAACAATTCTATAAAAGAATCTGTTGAATTTTCTAAGCCTTCTTTCAGAACGAATTTTGCAGAATCTCCGTTGGAAGTTGCTTCGGAAACCGAGTTACGGATTTCCCACTTCCCTTTTGGAAGTCACTTCAGAACTCTACATCCCAGTTCAGAACGCAGAAAAATTGAAGTGCTCAGAACTCAGAGAGAGAAGAGAAGTGTTTGCTCTTGGTGTAATTGGTGTGTCTTTCAATTGAGAATTGGAGCCCTTTATATAGCCTTTCAGGAGGGGCCAACAGGTTTGAACCCAAACGAAAGATTGCAACCTTTCGACACAACCATTGCAACCTTTGGGCGTCCAACTGGTTCGCAACCTTTGGCAGTCCAACTGGTTTGCACCGTTGGCAGTCCAATTGGTTCGCGACTGTTGGCAGTCCAACTGATTTGCACCCGTTGGCAGTCCAATTGGTTCGCGACTGTTGGCAGTCCAACAGGTTCGCAACCTGACAGCGAAGCGGGTCCGGTCCGGTTCGGGAGCGGAGCTGGTTCGGCCCATACTTCGAGACCCGATTCAAAAAGAACCAGGCCAGGTAGGGAACCCGAACCCAGACCCATGCCCATGCCCATGCCCGAGCCCGAGCCCGGCCCGGCCCGGTGCCGGCGCCTGCGCCGGCGGGCCGGCCGCCGCCGCCGCCAGCGGCGGCGCGTGTGTGCATGCATGCCTGCATGTGCGGGCATAGTTCCTTCCTTTTCGCGCGCGCGAAAACTCCAAATACCAAAAGGCACGCCCTTTGTTCTCAATTTTCTCTATTTATACACCACAAACTTCCATCCCCTAGCCAATGTGGGACTAAATGCTTTTAGCTACCTTTAGCCCCGTTTTGGCTTTGAATTAGGCAATCTTTGGACTTGAATATCTGATTCATTCGAAGTCGGAATTGAACATGTGAATATACCATGTTCATCCCCAATGGAAGGAGTACACACTCCAACCATCATCCAGTTGATTCGATCAACGGATCTCGCCATAATTCAACTCGAAGATTCGCCTTCATATTCTTCAATTCCAACAATCCCCCACAATGAATGGAGATTCAAGGAAATGACACACAAAGAGACTGACTTTATTGTGAAAGGTACTTGAGAAAAGAAACTGCATAAGGATAGGTGAACTAGGTCTTGAACCTTCCATAGCAAAAGCTTTATCGGACTTACTGGCTAATCAGTGAATTAGGTCTTGAACTGTTAGCCGTTAGTGTAAGCCAAGTCAACAAGCTTCACACAGTGACTTTCCAAATCAACTTTGGTTCTCGGTTGTGTGCGTTTTGGCCCTGGACATTCTTGGTTTCAGAGAGTATCTTTAGGGAATAACAGCCTCCATAAAAATTCCCAAAGAGCCGACCCAACTCTATACTCACATAGGTGATGGACCTATTAAGAGTAGTCTACTCTACTCCACTTGTTTAGTAACAAGATATAAGCATCATTAAAAGCGTTAAGCTTATCCATAATCTATTTGTAGAAAAGCACTTATGTGCACCTTAGGAATGGATTGGAGTCAAGCTCCCAAGTGCTTACTTGCTGAGTCAATCATAACTAGTTTTTCCTCTTGAACTTAGTTCGTGGGATCTCCAGTCGCTAAGTGAGGTTTCGATTAAGCTGACTCGGTAAGGTTAGGCTTTTAGACCCATTCCCCTCGATGCGCAGTTTATACGCTCTCAACTTTAACCTTTAGTAATCGGATCCGCTAAATTATCCTTTGACGATACAAAGTCAATAGAGATAATTCCATTTGAGAGCAACTGCTTCACGGTATTATGTCTACGACGAATATGTTTAGACTTACAGTTGTATATAACATTTTGTGCTCTAGATATAGCTGCTTGATTATCGCAGTGTATACATATAGCGGGCACTGGCTTTTGTCATAATGGTATATCTTCTAAGAATTGTCGAAGCCATTCTGCTTCTTTTTCAGCCTTATCTGAGGCTATGAATTCCGATTCCATAGTGGAACGGACAATACATGTTTGCTTAGAAGATTTCCATGATACCGCTGCTCCTGCTAGAGTAAATACGTATCCGCTAGTTGATTTTGATTTCTCAGAATCTGCAATCTAATTAGCATCACTGTATCCTTCCAGTACAGGTGGATACTGTCCATATCTCAAGGCATATTCCTTAGTATGTGATACGTAACCCAATACTCGTAGTAGAGCGGTCCAATATAGATCACTAGGATTGCTAGTGTATCTACTCAACTTGCTTACAGCGTAAGCAATATCGGGTCTAGTGCAATTCATTAAATACATTAGACTTCCGATAACCTGAGAATACTCCAACTGGCGTATTCCAGTTCCTGTATTCTTATGAAGGTGGACGTGTGGGAGAAAAGGATTTGTATTCTCCTTTATCCCATGATCCTTGAATCTTTCTATCATCTTATCCACGTAGTGAGATTGAGATAGACTGATTCCATCTGGTGTTCTAGTAATTTTAATTCCTAAAATTACATCAGCAACCCCCAGATCCTTCATATCAAAACTGTTGGATAACATTCTTTTAGTGGACTTAATAATCTCAATATTAGTCCCAAGTATCAACATGTCGTCTACATAAAGGCAAACAATGATACATGCATCTCCAACTGTTTCGTGTAAACACACTTATCGCATTCATTGATAGTGAATCCATCTTTGATCATGACACTATCAAATTTCTCATGCCATTGTTTAGGAGCCTGCTTTAAATCATATAAGGATTTTATCAATTTACACACCTTATGTTCTTGGCCCTTGACTTTAAATCCTTCTGGTTGCTCCATATATATCTCTTCACTTAATTCACCATTTAAGAATGCAGTCTTGACATCTATTTGATGGATATCTAAGTTGTGCAATACTGCAATTGCAATTAACATCCGAATGGACGTTATTCTTGTTACTGGTGAATAAGTATCGAAGTAGTCAAGTCCTTCTATTTGTCGATAACCCTTGGCTACTAATCTAGCTTGTACTTATCGATAGATCCATCGGGTTTTAATTTTCTTTTGAAAATCCACTTACACCCAATTGGTTTACTGCCAGGAGGCAAGTTTACCAATTCCCAAGTATGATTACTTAGTATGGATTCTATTTCGCTATTTATAGCTTCTTTCCACATTTGTGCTTCTGGGGTTGACATAGCCTCTTTAAATGTTTGAGGTTCGCTCTCAATAGCGTATGCTATGAAATCTGGACCAAAAGATTTGAGATTCTAGATCTCTGATTTCTTCTTGGTTCAGTTTCCGCATTAACAATTGGTTCCTTGGGGCTTTCGTCCCTGAACGCCATCTCGTGTGTTCTTTTTCCAGAAGTCTTATCTGCTTCCCGTTTGTACGAAAAGATGTCTTCAAAGAACACAACATCTCGAGATTCGATAATCATGTTTACATGATTATCTGGTATTTCTGATTTATGAACCAGAAATCTGTAGGCACTACTATTCAAGGCATAGCCTATGAATACGCAGTTCATAGTTTTTGCTCCCAACTTAGTCTTTTTAGGTAATGGTACCAGCACCTTTGCAAGGCACCCCCACATTTTGAGGTAATGATAGGAAGGTGTCCTTCCATGCCATAACTCAAATGGTATAAGACCAAGTTTCTTGTGGGGTACTCTATTTAGAATATAATTTGCAGTTAATAGAGCTTCCCCCACAAGTTCTGCGGAGCTTCAGAACTTACGAGCATGGAATTAACCATCTCCTTCAAAGTTCTGTTCTTCCGTTCAGCAATTCCATTCTGCTGAGGAGTGTATGGTGCTGTAGTTTGATGGATTATCCCAAAACTAGCACATAACTCACTAAAATCATTTGATTCATATTCTCCGCCTCTATCGGATTTTAGAATCTTGATTTTCTTGTTGAGTTGATTCTCAACTTCGGCTTTATATGTTTAAAACATATTTATAGCCTCATCCTTGCTGTTCAAAAGATACACATAACAGTATCTTGTACAGTCATCGATAAAAGTAATGAAATACTTTTTACCGCCTCTAGTTGGCATAAACTTCAAGTCACACAGATCGCTATGAATTAACCCTAAAGGTTCTGTATTTCGATCTATTGAGTAAAATGAATTTTTTCGCCAACTTGGTCTCAACACAAACCTCACACTTGCGAATTTCTTCCAAGTTGAGTTTAGGAATATATCTCAAATTAGACAAGTTCTTCAAAGACTTGTAATTTACATGCCCTAATCTAGCATGCCACACAAAAGGAGACTCAATCAAATAAACAGAAGAATTTCTTTTATTGATAAACTTTGGGTACAAATACACAGACTTTTTTTTACCACTGCAACATTGGCTTTAAAAAGTCCATCAACAAGATAACCCTTTCCCACATACATCCCTCCCTTAGTAAGTACAAATTTATCGGATTCAAAAACCATTTTAAATCCTTTCTTACTAAGTATTGATCCGGAGATCAAATTCTTACGGATATCTGGAACATGAAGCACATCGTTAAGAGTAAGCTCTTTCCCCGATGTCCACTTCAGGATGACCTTACCCTTTCCTTCAACCTTTGAGACGGCTGAATTCCCCATGAATAGTTGCTCATCTTACTCTAGTATTTGATATTCTGAGAATAACAATTTCTCCGAGCAGATGTGCCGAGTAGCTCCCGTGTCTACCCACCAATCCTTATTGTTGGTTGTCAGATTCACTTCTGACACCACAGCTGAAAGACTTGGTGATTCATGGTTGGTCATGTTCACCTGTGGGTGGCTCTTCTTGTTCTTTTTGAGGCGGCTGCGACATTCATTCGCTTTATGCCCCTCTTTGTTGCAGATGTAGCAGGTTCCTTTGAAGCGCATGTTCTTGCCTTCTTGGACCCTGCCTTTGTACCCCTGGGAAGTCTTCTTCCGCTTTAAGCCTTTGGAAGTAGACGCTTTCCCCTTTGAGTCCTCGATCACATTTGCTTTTGCTTCGTAGGAGTTCTTGCTGCTCCTTTTCTCGGACTTGCGGTTGTCCTCCTCAATACGAAGCCTCACAATGAGATCTTCCAACTTTAACTCCTTTCGCTTGTGCTTAAGGTAGTTCTTGAAATCTCTTCACGCAGGTGGGAGTTTCTCCACGATAGTAGCAACCTGAAAATTTTCAGGTAGGATCATACCTTCGCTTCTATCTCGTGCAAGATAAGTTGAAACTCTTGAACCTGACTGATTACAGTCTTGCTATCCACCATTTTGTACTCCAGAAATCGTCCTACGACGAACTTCTTGGTACCAACATCCTCAGTCTTGTACTTCTTGTCAAGACTGGTCCATAACTTCTTTGCCGTAGTGATAGGACTGTAGACATTATAAAGAGAGTCATCCAGTCCATTTAAAATATAATTTCGGCAAAGGAAGTCACCTTGTGTCCAAGCATCGACTGCAAGAACTGAGTCCCGATCAGTTCCGGGTTCTGTTGGATCCTCTTGCAGGAATTTGGCCAGATAAAGAGTGGTCAAGTGAAGAACATCTTCTGTTGCCACCTCTTGAATTCTGTGCCATCAAGTTTTCCTGGCTTCTCCGGCTTCGGGTAGGAAGTGGAGTATGCATCAAAGCTTGTAGCGGCATGTTTGTTGCCTTGCTAGTGCTATCTTGATTTGTCTCAGACATCTTCTGTGAGTTCAAGCAGAACAGAAGTAAGAAACTTCAATAGATAATTGTCTTAAGAATGTTGGATATTCTGCTTAACAAGAATCAATCTGACAACTAATCAAGATCACTGATATATCAACAATCTAATTGGCCAGGTCGGCAAATATCAGGTGGGAGGTTTTCCGTTCAATAGAACGTTTCTTAATTTAAGAACCACCTTTCAATTTCCTTCCTTGGTTAAAGCACCAATTAGACTGAATCTAAGTCAGTCTCGATATACTGTAAAGTATATCCCCTGTATAAAGGATTTAATCCACTTATACAGTATTTAGAGTGAGGTACGCTTACAGCGAATTTCCTTAAGACAATTACGTCCCCGCACCGGTGCTAACGGGATAATGGACGCTGGTCTCCCAAGATACAACACTCTTTCACGGTATTTGGATAGCACTACCAAATCACGTACGGTCGAACCGTAGTCAACCAGTACCTTCCACAGGATCGTTGTTGAAGTAGCGGTACAAGGACAAATTTCGGATGAATATTTGCCCCTTACTTTGGAGTAGCACCCACTGTTGAGGACGATGGAAGGTTGAAGAATATTCTTCTTCAGAAGTCTTAGATTCAGACAACAATTTTATAAAAGAATCTGTTAAATTTTCTAAGCCTTTTTTCAGAACGAATTTTGCAGAATTTCCTTTGAAAGTCGCTTCGGAAACCGAGTTACGGATTTCCCACTTCCCTTTTGGAAGTCACTTCAGAACTCTACTTCCCAGTTCAGAACGCATAAAAATTGAAGTGTTCAGAACTCAGAGAGAGAAGAGAAGTGTTTGCTCTTGGTGTAATTGGTATGTCTTTCAATTGAGAATTGGAGCCCTTTATATAGCCTTCCAGGAGGGGCCAACAGGTTCGAACCCAAACGAAAGATTGCAACCTTTCGACCCAACCATTGCAACCTTTGGGCGTCCAACTGGTTCGCAACCTTTGGCAGTCCAACTGGTTTGCACCCGTTGGCAGTCCAATTGGTTCGCGATTGTTGGCAGTCCAACTGGTTTGCACCCGTTGGCAGTCCAATTGGTTCGCGACTGTTGGCAGTCCAACAGGTTCGCAACCTGACAGCGGAGCGGGTCCGGTCCGGTTCGGCCCATACTTCGAGACCCGATTCAAAATAACCAGGCCAGGTATGGAACCCGAACCCAGACCCATGCCCATGCCCATGCCCGAGCCCGAGCCCCGCCCCGCCCGGCCGCCGCCAGCGGCGGCGCGCGTGTGCATGCATGCCTGAATGTGCGAGCATAGTTCCCTCCTTTTCGCGCGCGAAAACTCCAAGTACCCAAAGGGCACGCCCTTTGTTCTCAATTTTCTCTATTTATACACCACAAACTTCCATCCCCTGGCCAATGTGGGAATAAATGCTTTTAGCTACCTTTAGTCCCGTTTTGGCTTTGAATTAGGCAATTTTTGGACTTGAATATCTCATTCATTCGAAGTCAGAATTGAACATGTGAATATACCACGTTCATCCCCAATGGAAGGAGAACACACTCCAACCATCATCCAGTTGATTCGATCAACAGATCTCGCCATAATTCAACTCGAAGATTCGCCTTCATATTCTTCAATTCCAACAGTTTTGACATTATGGGTCACCTCTGAGAGATGAAGCATCAATCGTGTAAAATCTAAAATAAATTTTTTTTTCAGATTTCTTTAACCCTTCTCACTAACATTCAACTATTATCCTTTTGTTGACTATATAGATAAGTAGGACATCTGGTAACAGTGGTCTACGTCGTGGTCTCTTGAGCGATGTTAGCTCGGTCTTTCTTTCTAATTCTTTCTCCACAAGGTCTTTGATGAGGAGCAATGATGCTAAGGCCTTCACCAGAGGTGCATACAAAGGCTTTCAAATGTGGTTATTCCTTGTTCAGTGTGCCTCCTCTATGTCCTGGTGTATGATTTATTTGTGCCACTTGCCATCTTGCAGTGTGGAAGGTCATGCAGTTGTGCTTTCAAATTCTCGGTCAAGGAAAGCCGGTCACACAGAGGGAGCTCTTCTGTAAACTGCTTTGCGACTCACCTGACTACTTCACATCTCAGGATCAGGTGAATAGAACAGTACAAGGTCGTATCTGCTTCCTATTTTTTGATTTTATATACCAAGGCTTGTCTTCTTGGATATGATTTGTGTGTTTTGCTTCATTGCTGAAATTTGTCATATCCAATACAGATGTTGTTGCATTACTTTGTTGCAGTCGACAGAGTCTTGGAATCATGGCGTCTAGCAGAGGTGCAATCATTGGCCGCTTGCTTTTACAGGTGCAGTTTCCTAAATATTAATCCGCAGATATAGTTGACAGATATTCTGTGCAATCCTTTCCTTGTAAACAAGGTAGCTGGTACATGAGTTTTTATCTAGGATTGTTATTTTATCATCAAAATTGAAACACATGGACATATTTCACTTAGACACTGTGGATAGCTTGCCGGTTAAATTGAAACTAAATCTGGACTTAGGAGCCAGGCCAAGAGACCATCGATTGTGCTGTGCTTGGGCCTGCAGGACATGCTATAACTGGAGACTTGAGTCTATTGAGTAAACTGAATTTTGTTTCTGATGCTCGGTACATTATCATAGTTGAGAAGGTACCTCTAGTTTCCTGACAAATTACATGTGACAAATGCATCTATTTATTCTCTCTTCGCTTGTCTGAAATATTTGAATTCAATTAGGATGCAATTTTCCAAAGGCTGGCTATCGCTTTTACAATCAAGTTCCATCCATTTTGATCACAGCTAAGGTATATCCAGACATTGCTACAAGGTACTAACTTATTAGACAATACATATTCTTTTGACAGGGTATGTATCTCACATTTAGTATTGCTGGCAGCTAGAGTATATGTATTATACCATCCAGTTTTCCTATTTACTAGTACGTATCATTGATCTAGGGAATGGGTTATGTTTGGCTCTTGGTTTCATTTGTGCCTCAAAGTTGAATGTAATTCAACATCTCTTCCCTTTTATAATCTTTTTGCCCCTGCTCTCAGAGAATTTTGGAGACACTTACTGCTTTTCTAGGATCATTGCAAGCACCTTCCTTGTTCATAGTTTCCTCAGGCAATAACCTTGCACTAGTTATGAAAGGGTTGACGTCAGCCAGTGATAAAACTTTGTCAAATTTCCAGGAGCCTTGTGCTCTATAGTTGACGTCATTTTCTTGGGAGGAAGCTTAGATGACGATGATAGTTGTACACCATTAATCCATTGGTTCACATGAAATCTGATGATATCTTTTACATGCTACTGTATTGGATATGAAAATTTTAAACTGCATGAATATATTATTTGAGTAGGCATCCTAGAGGCATATGTACAGTAGTAATCTCCAAAGAATAAAAATTTAGAAGGAATCACAGAGAGAGAGAGAGAGAGAGAGAGAGAGAGAGAGAGAGAGAGAGAGAGAATTCGTGCTGTACTAGTTTTAGAACAAGCAATGACTATGAATGGGATACCGATTTACTATAAGAAGAATTAGAATGCTAAGTGAGAGGAGCAGGTAAATTGGTTGGTATATACATATATTGGGTTGTATATTAATATTTCATTTTTATTAATGAAAACTATTGTTTTGTTTTCCTAAAACATAATGTAATTTGCATTTAATTTAATGACAATGCACATATCTTTTTGTTACTGCCAACTCTCTACATAGAACACATGATAAGTAAATGGTGAAATATGGATATATCTTTGGAGGAGGCAAGGGTTAATGGAGAAGTTCTATTCGTTAGTCCGGCAACATGTGACAGTGACAAGAAAAGAACTCTGATCGGTAAATGGGGGTATGTGCCCCACATGCCTTACCTCCCCCTTCTCCTGTACAATAAGGCAAACAGGGAAGCCCAAAGAGATTCTGGTAGAAATAGGGTTTGAATATGTCAAGGTTTGAAAAGAGTATACATATGGTTGCATTGTAGTCTTAGACTCTTAGGAAGCAATAGTTGTTGCGAAATTAATATGCTTTGACACCAATTGTTGTGACTCCTAGAATCGACGTTAGCGGAACTTGACAATATGAACAGTACTTGTAAAAGGAAAGCTTGATGTAAACAAACTAGTAATACTTAGATAAAGAGTAATAAAAAAAGAACACAAGAATTTAACGTGGTTCGATCAAAACTTGACTTACGTCCACGGGGAGAGAACTTGAGAGAGTTTTATTAATAGACTTGCTACAAAGAGATCTAACTTTCTTCTTGATGCAATAAGAGAATTCGCTTTCTATTTGAATCTAGCCCTACATTATAAGAGTATTATCTTCTCTCTATGCACTTTCAACTTACTCCTCTCTTTCTTGGTTTCTTCTGATCTCCTTTATGTGAGATTATCTGTTGTAGAAACTTTTTGAGATTGTTTGGTTGAGACAATTACAATGCTTGATTACAACTTTTATTTGTAGGATTTTACAATACAACTCTTATTTGAACTATGAGATGATCTTGGCCTTTGGATGGTTGAAGAATCTTGATCAATCCTTTTAGGAATTGATCTCCTTGATCTAGAAGGATTCTAAGCCTTTTAATTTTTAGAGATAAACCTTCAATAGGAATTAAATCTTTTTCATACTCTTTCTAAAAAGGAAACTCGCAATCGTCTAAAAAGAAAACTGTTCCATCTTAATTTGCTTCTTCTACTTCAAGCCATCGTCTTCTCCAACTTAATTGAATTTTCTTGAACCATCATCACTTCTTAAAAATAAGAACAATCTCCATCTTGACTTATTTTTCAAGCCTTCAGCAAAACAATTTGAGATTTCAGATTAATATCTTGATTCTTTTCTTAGTTGTAACCATACCGTGAAGCCTTTAACTTTTGTCCACTCTCCCCGGGGCCTTTGGCTGATTTGTCGCTATGACTTGGGCCATCTCAGGCCTTACCCGAGTGCACCCTTTCTTTCTCGCGATACTTTGACCCGGTTCACGTCCTGTTGCAGTATTTCTTGAAGCTCCACCTTGCGATGAACTCCCTTCAAGTTTATCCTTAAAACTCTATCTCGAACTGAGTTTTCTTCCTTTAACTTGTATAACTCTCCACACTTCTCTCCTTCCAGGATTATCCTGTCTCCTTGGCTAACTGTGACGACGCCTTGTTGCACTTGGATCCACCATTCTTTTTCGTCGAGCACCCTTATGGATATTAGATTATACCGTGCCTCTAGAGCATACTGGATCGTCTCTAGAGCAGGTACTGTCCCATCTCTTACCGTAACCTTGACTGTCCCAGTGCCGATGACCTCGCAAGTCGAGCCATCCACCATCTTGACAATCTCTTTCTCCTTTACAACTAAGGAGTTATTGAACAGATTTTTTGGGAACATACATGAGCCGTACTACCTGAATCAAATATCTATCATTTACCTTGAGAAGTGTTGTCTTCGTAAGAATCCATTAATATTTAGTGTCCTCTACACCACTTGTTATGTCTGCCTTCGCAGCTTGCTCTTTTTTCTTCAGCCACTCTTACTGATGCTTGCAGTCATTCTTTTAATGGCCTTCCCTGTGATAAAAGTGACGCGCTGTTGATGAGCTTGGACCTTTTTTTCTTCTCTTTCTTTCCTTCCCGTGACCACCAAACTCGATCCTGTCTGCTCCTCTTGATTTGGCCTCTTTCTAATCTCATTAGATAAGAGAGCTGACGTGACTACCTCCAAGATGAGAGTTTCCTTACTGTAGAGTATGGTGGTAATAATATGATCATATGACTCTGGAAGAGAACTAAGAAGTATCAACGCCCTGTCCTCCTTGTTGATCTTGACATCAATAGTTAGAAGCTCGCCAATGACCTTATTGAAGAAGTTTAGATGCTCCAACACTGTTGTCCCTCCTTCATGCATAGCCCATAGTTGTTTCTTGAGATACAGCTTATTAGAGAGGCATTCGTTATATACAATATTTATAATTTTGATCACAATCTCGTAACCGTTTCTTCATCCATCACGTTGTACATAATCTCGTCTGCGAGACATAGTTGGATCGTACTTGCCGCCTTTAAATCCATCTCCTCCCAATCCTCGTATGACGTATCTGTAGGTTTTACTGACTTACCCTGCAAGGTCTTGTGAAGACCTTATTGCCCCAGCAACGCGTTCACCCTTTTTTGCCATAAAGTCGAAGTTTCCTTTGCTATTGAACTTCTTGATCTCGAACTTTGTTGTAAAACTTTCTATCTTTGACATATCGCCCTTCGTCAACTTTTAGCTCTGATACCAATTGTTACGAAATTGATATGCTCTGATACCAATTGTTGTCACTCTCAGGATCGACGTTAGCGGAACTTGGCAATATGAATAATACTTGCAAAAAGAAAGCTTGATATAAAATAAACTAGAAATACCTAGACAAAAATGTAATAAAGAAAGAACACAAGGATTTAACGTAGTTCAGCTCAAACTTGACCTACGTCCATGGGGAAAGAACTTGAGAGAGTTTTATTAATAGACTTGCTACAAAGAGATTAATACTTCTCTTGATGCAACAAAAGTATTCACCTTTCACTTGAATTTAGCCCTAGATTACAAGCGCGTTACTTTTTCTATGCACCTTCAATTTGCTCCTCTTTTTTGGCTTCCTCTGGTTTCTTTTACTTGAGATTCTTTGTTAGAAACTCCTTGATACTTGTTTGGTTGAGGCAATTATAATACTTGGTTATAACTTTTATTATATGATTTTACAATACAACTCTATTTGGACTATGAGATGATCTTGGTCTTTGAATGGTTGAAGAATCTTGATCAATTCCTTCCTTAATTTAGAAAGATTCTAGACCTTTTAATCTTTAAAAAAAACCTTCATTGAATAGGAATTAAATTCTATTCATACTCCTGAAAAGAAAACTCGCAATTACCTAAAAAGGGAACTGTTTCATCTTAATTTGCTTCTTTTATCTTTAAGCCATCGTCTTCTTCAACTCAATTGGGTTTTTTGGACCATCATCTCTTCTTGAAAAATAAGACAAAATCCTAACAGTAGTTACGAAGAGCATCTCCAACACTGACATGCATTTTGCAGGGCAACTTGAAGAATATTCTGAGAATATTCTTCAATTTGGAGGGGAGAAATGGAGGGCACTCCAACACACATTATCGTACCTCGTAAACAAATTTTTATTTAAAGTTATAATATAATTTAAACTAATTAACTCATTATTTTTTCATAAAAAATATATTATTAGAAATGTCTCGCCTAGACCTTTTAAATGAGACTAATATTAAATGTCTTTGAAGTAAATTTTAAATTAATATTTTTAATTTAATTAAAAATATTATTTTTTAAATAAGCAAACACATGAGAATCTATTTAACCCGCCTCAAAAGAACTACAAATAAAAATATAGAAATTATGAGAAAATAAGATAACAATAGCTTAGTAATCTGGTAGTTATCTCCGTAGCCACGACTGCTGTATTGATATCCCGACGAACCTCCATATCCAGCTCCTCCTGAAAACTGAGTAGAATACCCACCGTGGTCGTTTCACGAGGAACCTCCAAGCTTGAAAATCACGCTGAAGAGATTGAGGACGATGACGCCGAAAGATTCAGATGGTTTCTCGCTCGACATAAGAATATCCAAGGTTTGTAGGCTAATTTTGAAATTTTGAATGCGCTAATTGAACACTTAGGACACAGGCACGACAACGAAGGATTGTAATTTTTTCTTTAAATTCGATGTATTTCAACGTTTGATGTATTATAAGTTCGATATTATTCTCATTTTACAAACAAAAATAAGAATATAATAAAATAATAATATATTTAAAATTAATATTAAAATATTCAATATTAGTCTCATTATGAAGATACAGGTGAGACATTTTCAATGATATAATTTTAATAGATAAGTAAATTAAAACTATATTAATTTTAAATAATTAGTTTATTATAATAAAGGATACATTTGGTATTTAAAAAAAGATACATGAGATTGTAAGGATAAAGTTGAAATTAATAGAGTGAACAGTAAATGGAGGGTGCCCTCCAAATCCAGCAGCTCCCTCTAAATTTGAAGGGCAAATGAGCTCCCTACATTTTTGGAGGAGAAAATGGAGGGCGGTTGGAGTGATTCTCACTCCAAAAATGGAGGAATGGAGGGTCATTGGAGATGCTGTTAGTTGTTAATATTATATTTTGTTAACTAATCCGTAGTGCTAATAGAAATGAGTTATAGACACAGATGAAGATTTATAGAAGCGATTCCAGTTATAGATAGTAATAGTCTGTTCGTCATGGGTGTAGTTGAATTATGATGAGGAGGAATGTGGATATATTTTCAGTGCCTAAGAACAAAGTGTCTGTAACGACGAAAGCTTTGCAAGTGGAAAGAAATAATTGAGGGGCATAACATAATAACCAAGAAGCTCTTTACTAGGGAATCCAGACAAACAATCGATCCTTAACCCATAACCAGGTACATTACTCGAAATCAAATTTTAACCAATTTTTTTATTCATCAATTAAAGTCTGAAATCAATGTACAAGCTTCCTAACAAAAGATCCGAGTTCAACTAAAATTTCCAATAAAATTGAATTCTAAATAAAGGTAATAATAAAATCTTGAAATAACTAAAACTCTGAACATGATGAATTACAGCTAAATGCAAAGCCACAAATAAAATGAATATTAAACAAACTTAAATTCTAAGAAATCCTAAACAGACTTTTAAGTAATTCTAGTTCCTAATATAATTAAAATCAAATTAATAACTAGAGGAGGTAAATCCAACTTCCTGAACATAAAGTTCTAGCTCCATAGTGGATTTTCGGGTTTGAATGGATCATCTACTACAATCAGATCTGCATCAATGAGCTCCCAATCTTTTACCCATTGAAGGATGAAACCTGGAGATTATGAATAAGATAACCATCCACCTATAAGACTACATCTTTGCAGGTGAGCTTACTAAGGGTACGAATTAACCCGGGTGTTTTCTAAACATTCATTTTCTTTAGTAAGATATTGTCAATTTGTGATGTTCAAGGACTTTGTGATGATATATATTCTGATTAACCATTCGCATTGCATACTATAGGTGTATATTATATACGCTGATCCTTGACTAGGAAATGCAACATTGGTGAAAGAAGGAATAGGAGCTATGTTATCATTCTCCACTACTAGTACTGGCTCTATTTAATTTTGGTTTCTTGTAAAATTGGGTTTTGTTACGCTGGACAGTTGAATTTTGGTTGAAAGGAAGTAACCTTCTAGAGGCGTAAATGATGTAATATAGGATCATAATCACCTTCGAATACAAATAAAAAGAAAAAATTAGGATTTTACAAGAAATAAAATGAAAAAAGAGATTAGCGCTGGAAAAAGATCCAGATAACATTGGGTTCCACACCCCTTACATCACAGATTTCACACCTTAAAACTCAAGAGCATCCTCAGGAGAATTTAACTGAATTTTTTTAATTATTCATCGTCTGCTCAATAAAGAAGTCTGAGGATAGGCTTTACAAAATTTCGATTTTCAGATATAACCGATGTGATATTAAAAAACACAATACAGAAAATAACTACACTCAAAATAGTCTAAGGCATAAAGTAAGTGATAACTGGCGTTATGTCCTCATCATTTTTCCTGGGGTGGGAGAAGCTCGACCCTGTCGGGTGAGAACTCCCTCACGAAGCATCTCAGTCAGCCAAGGTGGTGGTCGTGAAAACAACACTGGTACATCACATCGAGACCATGGTGGTGGAGGTGGAGCTAGTCTCTTTGACGGGTCAACTGTGGAAGCTGACAGCTCGATCAATGCATAGAGAGTAGAGTAAGACGCATCATCCTCACCAAAGACGAAGCTGATACCGGGATTCCATGGGCTATTCGACTGGTAAGTAATAAAAGCAATCCTCTTCAGAGCCTTATCGAAATCTGTACGCCAAGCGTGCAACTTCCTCACAGTCTCAGGCTGACTCGTAACCATCACCTTATTATCAAGTGCAAATTCCTGCCAAATATTATATGGATTTATAGCAAACTTATAGGTGTCATTGCAAATTAGTATCAACCTAGTGATATAATCAATATGTGCAACATGCAAATACAATGCAGTAGGTATTCTAAACATAACTCCTAACGAAGGAAGAATGAGAGATGTGACATGCTTAGGAGGACACACATCTATCCCCGTAGATGGAGGCACCTTGGACTCAGACACAAACTCTAAACAACCGTAAAAAGATGAAACACTAGAAATCATTTGTTGGATCTTGATAAGAAATTCAGGTGACTCCCTAAAAGATGAATCGATAGAAATAAATATAAAATTATATTCAGTACAAGAAGACTCGAATGACTCACTAGGCATAGAGAGTGTATTATACTCAACTATCTCATCCACATCATCACTGGCACTGTCTGGAGACATATGAATTTCATTGTTAACAAGTGTGTCGGCACAAACTGATGTGTCTTCAATTATAGTAAGAGTCTTTGAAGGAATGTGGACTTCCTCAATTACCTTCGAGTCATCAACATCATCAGTAGTCACAGTTTTAACATGCTGACTCTCTGAGGGGCATTGATAATCATAATGTCCATATCCTTCACATTTAGAACGCCTGGTTTTGGCATTCACTAGCACTTTGAAAGTCAAGTCTAATCTTAATACAAAATCAAAAGCATCTTCAACCGTGCCTAAGTCATAGGGGCAATAATCATAGTACATTTTATTTTAAGCCGTAAACCCCAAACAAACCTAGTTATGGTCTCAGAATGGTGCTCTCTCACGTTATTACGATAGGTTAAGTCTTTAAATATGACAATGTAATTCTGAACGGACAAATGACCCTGACGAAGATTGTGTAGCTGGTCTAAGTAGGGGGTCCTTATAATGTTGACTAGTCATGATGACTTAAGTAAACAAGCAGATGTAGTAGAGAATCTTAGAGTCAAGTAAGCTAAATGTATGAAAAGCGATAAATACTGATGCAACCATTAGATCGAAGCAAATAGCATTTCAACCAACAAATTATAGCTATCTAAATAGTAGTTGCAAGTAATCTAACAGTTAACGATTTAGGTCAAGTTAGGATATCACCTAAGGGGTGAGTCGTTCACGCCCAAACGCAAAGATCCTCTAAGATTCCTTAGAGAAATGCTCACACCGAAGAGTTGAAATCACCTACAAGATTCCTGAACAGCGGTGATAAGTGAAAGATGACTACCTCGAGAATGGCACAAATCGGGAGCTAATCGTGATAGAAACAAGCTCTGAATTGTGGTACGCTGATCTACCGAGCTGAATCTGGCAGATGACCGAAACTTATATCAGGATATGAAGGTTATAGTGTGTAGTATTACTCTCCACAAATCTGCCGTTTCAAAAATGGCTCGAATCGGACTTGAAACAAGCTCAAAATGGACGAGTTTTGGGGGGAGGTTCACAGGAACAATAATCAGTTTTTTCCTTTTTTTCTCGCTCTGTTTTTTGTTTTTCTCTGTTTTCTATTTTTTTTTTTTTTCTCTGTTTTTCTGTTTTTTCAAAGTAGATCTAGATTTAGATCTAACAGTAATTGGTTTTTTTTTATAAAATAGATCTAGATATAAAAATAATCGATTTTATTTATAAAGTAGATCTAGATTTAGAGATCTAGATTTAGAATTTGGGGAAGAGAAGAAATTCGAAGGGGATTGGGATCAAAGCTTTGATACCGAATGATGTAATACAAGATCACAATCACGTTCGAATATAAATAAAAAGGAAAAATTAGGATTTTACAAGAAAGAAAACGAAAAGAGAGATTAGGGTTGGAGAAAGAACCAGATAACTTTGAGCTTCACACCCCTTCCGCGGGCTTCGCACTTTAAAATTCAAGAACACTCTCAAGAGAATTTAACTGAAAAATTTTTAATTATTCATTGTATGCTCAATAAAGAAGTCTGGGGCCTATTTTATAGGCCTTATAAAAATTCGGTTCTTAGATATAACCGATGTGGTCCCAAAAAAAAAACACAATAAAGAAAACAACTACACTCAAAATAGACTAATGCATAAAGCAAGTGGTAACCGACGTAATGTCCTCATTTGTAAATCATGTCCTTTTTTGTTTAGAGGATTTAACTTTCTAGAGACGGAAATTCACGCACATAATCGCAAGTGATGCTTAGTTGTATTAGTTGTTTTTTACTCGTCTATAATTAGTGTTTCCGTGACTCATTCATGAAGTTACAAGCCTTGAAAATTGGTTTCCCTGAGCTTGAAAAGATGGGACAACCTGCATGTGCGATTATTTTTTGAGCTTGGATGTATATATATCAGAGTAGTATTTATGTTAATCCTATTGCAGAGAGGGGTAAGATGGTTTCACCTAGTAGCTTTACTAAGACCAGATTCCCACACTGGTATATAGGTTTTAAACAGCGCTATTTTATTGTTTGTACTCAGTAGAATTCGAATTCGTAAGAGGAAAGAAATTCCTGAATAAATTTAGCTAAAGATTTGGTAGTTCTTGCATAATAGTCCTGAGAGTTGTATACACCGGCTTAGGCGGATCTAGTCATGATGTATTTCCATTGGTTAAGATATTGGCCTGCAGGTTAGCTATTAGAGATTCCATGTTTGAGTCTCAGGTCATGTGAAATTCACCTTGTATTTTCTTCTTAAAAAGATGTCTGTTTTATTATAATTTTGTCTGGCGATTGCAATTTATTACCTCTTCTGAGCATTCTAGCTGATACTGCTTGTTTTTCTTTGGATGCAAGCAGGTTTATCCTACATCAATTAAGTCAGAGTTTTCCACCTATGCCAATCTTGGCTTTAGTGGATTGGTGGGGAACCCCTAAAGGTCTTTTGCTATTTTTCCTAAGATTTGTCATTATTTATAATTACAAAGTTTTTGCAGGAATCCAGCAGGACTAGCAATCTTGTGTACTACAAGTTTGGAAGCATAACAATGGTTTGAAGGCATATAGATATGGTACTTTATGCAAGAACATGCTTGATGGTGTTCTAACTCTTGGAATTGAACTATCTACTTGACCTTTATCAGCTTGCAATGTTAAATGGCTTGGTATACGAGGAGATGATCTTCAGCACATACCTCTACAGTCATTGATCCAGCTGAAGCCACGGGACCTTCAAATAGCCAAAAGCTTATTATCCGCTGATTTGTTGCAGGTAGCTACATAATCTCCTCGACAGCTTCAAGCGTGTAATTGCAGTTATGATCATAAGGATAGGAAATATCATGCAGGATAAGGCATATACATGTTGCAGTTATGACCAGCCAATAAAAAATGTAAAGTTTATTTATGATCCCGAGAAACCTCACTACATTTCTAACATGGTGTCAAATATTGGCCGATTGCAATTGTAAGCAATATCATATTGGTCTTTGAGGTGCCTGATATGACATTACAATATGGCCTGACATTGGGGCCAATATTATTAATATGTTGATATGGCTGATATTGACGATATTGATAGTGAAAATCATTGGCCATTATTGGTACTGATAGGGAGATTTTAAACCATGATTTCTAACTTCTTTCTGGGTTAGAGAACAATTATGAAGCTATTGTTATATTACTTTGGAACCTCAATCCTATCTTCTCACTTCTCAACATTTGTAGTATTCACGTTGACCTTTTTATTATTTCCTATATGAGGTTACTAATTTTCAATTGCCTGTAATGATATCTAGGAAAATAGTCAGATTTGGATCTTTGTAATATCTTAGCCCTTGACCTGCATATTCTAAACATAAAACACTGTAGAACACAATAAGAAGAGGAAAAAGTAGTAGTCACCTTTCTTTCTGGATAAATTGAATGACATTTTGATCCCTGATATTCTTCATGGTATTCAGATGATGAAAGTTATTACTCAATTATCTCTTTCAATTTTAGTGTGCCTTTGAAGCTGCTAGAGAGAGTCTTTACAACTACCTGTTACTAGGTTATATATTTTAGAGCAATATGCCAGTTTCTTTTTTTATACAAGTCAATGCACTAGAAAGACTATATAGATCCTCGGATATCTAGTCTCTGATTTTAGTCCCGTCTGTATACAGTAACATGGATTTGCTCCAATGTCAAGTTTAATCGACTCATTGCCTCAAAAGTGGCTTAGAAGTGCATTAGGCTTTTAATAGGCATGCACATTCAGTAAACTTCTGGTGTACATGCAGTAACATGGACATGCATGTACCATTGGACGATTGCCGTATCAAAGTTGTAGGTTTCACTTCAATATCTTGGTCCCTGAATTCTGGGAATGGCAAGGCTTTGGTTCTTTCTTTTGTTTCTCTTTTTTTTTTTTTTTTTTTATGTGGCATACCAGATGTCAGTTGCTAAATTCAGAGTAAAGTTTGAGACAGAGGCATCTCTTCTAGATTGGGTATAAACAACATGGATTTGTTACTTTATGAGTTTGCTTTATTCTTTTGCTATTTTTGGTTTCATTTAGCTAAAAAAAACCTTGTTAGATTGTAAATTTTGTGATTAACATGCTTCCAAACTGAATACATTCACTGTAGGAATTTCAATGATTTATCCTTTTAGGTATTGCTTTCTTATACTCTTCACTAAACTATGAAAATTTTCACCAATGATCAGGCCTTGCAAATTTTGCAGCTAATAGCCATTCTGGGAGGCTTTATCCCCATTCAGGATTTGTTCTTTCAGTTAGGATGTAATCCATTCAGACTTGCCGCTAATGTCCATGCTTTGCTGGGATATTTTGATGTTAGACTTATTTCCCCCTGCGTTTAATAGCTGATTGACCTGCTTTCATATCTGCTTTCTTCTTAATAGCACTCCATTTATAGTAGTGAACAATACCTTGGCATTTTTTTTTTGCAGCTGGTTTAGTTATATTTGCCTGTTAGCAATACGTAAGCTGACCTCACTTATAGCATAATTCGCTCTGACCATTCTTTTCTTTTGCTTGACTGGTCTTTTTATTTATGGTGTGCATATGAGCACTGATGAACTCAATCTCATATACTTTTCACTCAAGTGATGTTATCCTCGCCCCTCATAGTCTTGGAATAAACTTAACCTTTTTTGATCTTATTTGTATTCTAGATTATCTGACCCTTTCCCTCCTTTTGCTGCAGTCTGTTAGATAAATAGTTACAGAAATTAGTTATTTAACATGTATTTGTTCTCATTCATAGGGCTGTAGATTGTATTTATGCAAGAATGTAGGAGACAAAGAAGCATGTGAATAAGATAACTTATTTTGGAAGAATAATTTGGTTTTATAATGCTGAAACCGTGAAATGTTTGTTGTTGACGTCTTTCCTTGCAAAGCAAATAGAATTCAGCAAATTGAATATCCTCATGCTCTTTCAGTGTAGTTGTACAGATAATTTCAACTGACAATGTTTTGTTCCATTTGAAGGAATCTTTCAGAAGCGAGTTGTCTTCAATGGTTGAGAAAGGGCATAGAGTGGAAACCGAAGCTCTTTACTGCCATGGCTATGATTTCTTGGGGAAGTATATTGCAACAAAGATTGTACAGTGACTATATCTGAAAACACATTCTTTATGGAGTCAAATGTATTTCTTTTTTTTTTTTCCTTTTTTGATAGGAGTCAAATGCATCTGAATTTTCTTGCTTTTTACCTATTCTCAAATCTCCATGTATCTGAATGTGCTTTATTCACTGCTGAAAACAGAATATGGCTACAGTGTTTCTCTTTCCTTTTAATGAAAACATAACTGCATGTTTAATGAGATGCCAGGTGTTATTGGCATGTTCATGGTTGTGCTGCGAAACTTGGGCAGTATTATCCATGCTTCAAGCAGAAGTATGTGATGTTTTGAGCATTTCTCAGTGTAGAGCTTATAAAAGTTCATTATTATTTTTTTCCCCCAGTCTTTCATTTGCAATCTTCCTCAAAAATAGGGGAAATGTGACAATGCATCAAATGTTGAGATGGCCGAGTTGGTCTAAGGCGCCAGATTAAGGTTCTGGTCCGAAAGGGCGTGGGTTCAAATCCCACTCTCAACAAATTCAATTTTGTCTTTTTTGTTGTTCAACGTTCAACATGATAATTTTTTGCAACGTATTTTCTTTTGCTTGAATTTGCACATTGATATTCAAAATTCTCAAATCACGCTCTTCCCGCGTAAAACTAAAGAGGAAAATATGATAACGTTACTAACAACACATATACATGCGAATTGTTCCTTCATCACTGTTAAGATGAAAAATATGAATATTATACTATCACAAGCTTTGTAGTTCACCCTCATCTATTAAACGAAATCATCAGTTTATTACCCTATATTTTCCAAGTAAATTTTTATTTTTCATTTTTTGTTGACGAAACCTAGTAATCTCGCGCCTTGCTCATGTCGCTAAGCCTCTTAAATCAAATGCTTGCTTTTAATACCTCAAATTGATGCTCCCCCGTCAAGTGGAGAGGAGGCAACAACGGGTGTGGGTGTGAGGAGGGTGCGTGGTACGAAGTTGAGGATGGAGATGGCGACGGTGGAGGTGCTAGTTTCTCGATAAAGTTGAAGAGACAGAAGAACTGTCGTTAGGGAGCGACAAATTTCGGTGCTACTATGAATATGTAATGTGTATTGGTAAACTATTTGATAGTTTGATATAAATTTTATAACTGATTTGTAGTATCGTTTGGAGATTTTCGTGAGATTTAGAAAATGAGTTTGATATATTGTTATATTGTTGACTTGTGATAATGAATTATTGAGTTAATTTGATGAAATTTGTGATATTGTGAGTTATATAACTGTAATATTACTTTGAAATATCATTTAATATTTTTTATTAATTAGAGCTATAGACTTTTGAGCTGTTATTAATAAAAGTAATTGTTCTCGTGTGTTCAGGAAAAGTTTAAAAATCAAAAGATAAAATATCTTGGCCTGGGTTACTAACTCGGATCAAAAGAGGCAGCTGATCGCACTCAAAACCCGTCACGCAGACGGAACGAAATGACCTAGCACTTATGCAGCGCCGAGTTGACATGTCAACGGCCGATTTTGAAAATAAATTTAAGAGTATAAATTTGGCAAAAAAAAATTATTTAAAAAATTGCCTAGTTTTTTCCCCTAAAGAGCCTCATTCTCAAATTTCAATCTCTCTCTATTATAGTTGAGTAGACCGAAAAACTCAACCCCCTCCCTCTCTCCCTTCCCGGATCGGAAGGAGAAAGAAATCGAACGAGCAAAAACCCTAATTCTGCTCCCTCTCTCCAGATCCCTGTAATCCATCGCCCTCGTCCAATTCCAGGCACCGTCTGCTCCCGCCTCAAACCCTAATCGCACAATTCGCGGGGGGAATTCGAGAATCGGATGCTCAGATTCGCGCCTCTCAGTTTGGTTCTAGGGTTTCGGATCCGCTTGTTCTTTTGTACATCTTGAAATGGTTTCTTGATGTAAATTTTCGAATAGGACCCTGTAGAATCCATTAATTGGCTCCTCCGGAGCTGGCATTTTTTTTTTTGATTTTTTTCTGCTAGTGAACGCCATCAGGGCCAGTCTGAGGTGTTTAGCGTGTAGGTGAATTCTGTTGTTGGTAAGCTCTTATTTTGGGAATGAGTTCGGAGAATGAGGATCAGGTGCTGCTGAAATCTCCTGATGAAAGTAAACCCGAACCTCAAAAGTAAGCATCTTTGTTTAAGATTTTTTTTTAATGGCATATGTTATTGTGAATCTAAATCCAAGTGGCTTTGTTGGTTGCTTACATTGGGAACCAGGAAATCGAAATTATCATATACTAGAGACTTTCTATTGTCTTTAAGTAAATTTGATGTTTGCAAGAAGTTGCCTAATGGGTTTGATGCATCAATTCTGAGGTATGAATTTCATTCAGAAATCAAAATATCTGAGTGTAAAAAGTATTTTCGTCAAAATTTGGGTTTAAACTGTGTATTCTTCTTTGGACAGTGAATTTGGGGATTCTAGTAGCACGACATTTGAGCGGCAAAGAAACTCAGGAAGCTTATCTTTGCATAGTTCAAAGCGCGGTGAATATGGATCGCAGAATAGGTTGGAGAGTGCAAGCAACTATACACGAGGAAACCAGGGGAGGTGGGACACCCGGTCCTCTGGGTCAAGCGATAAAGACATAGACTTGCAATCTGACCGGGAATCTGTGCTGCAAGGTTTGTTCAACTAATCACTGTCGTGTAATTCCTGAAAACATTTTGACACCATGATGAGCTGGTTTTGGAACCATGGTCCTTTTCTTTGTGTAGCTTTCTTAATTTCTAAGAGTGCTCGCTGCCCAATCCCAATTTGATTGCAGAAGGCTTTGACAGTGATGATGATTGGTACTCACCCTCAGGAAAGATACCTATAAACTCTTAACACTCTGCTTGTATATGTGAATTAGGTTGGAGTTGAAGGGTTATAGCTTACTCTCTCTTAACTTTCCCAAACAGCTTGTAACTCCCTCTCATAGTGACAAAGAGTCTCCATTTTGAGCAAATTTATTTTTAAAGAACTCTTATTTTTCGCGAAAGAGTGAGCCCCCCCCCCCGCGGGAGTTAAAAGCTTCTCCACTAAGGAGCATTGGAGACTGTAGCCGAAAAAGCTATTTCACTGCTTGGGTGCAAAATGCCTGTATGAACATAATTTGTTATTTCAGGACAGGGATATGCATCTAAAGTAAACAACGAGGGCCGTGACCTGTACACACCCTTTCCTCTCCAAACCTAAACTTAGGCCTTAACTCCTAACCCTTCTTTTCCAAGTTTCTGATGTTAACATACATATGGTAAGAAAACTAACAATAGTAACCAATCATCAGAGCTCTCTAGATTGATATGGTTTGCGGTTAATTCAGTACTTGCTAGTTACCTTACTGGTTCCATGGTACACATAATCGCTCGAGGATACCTCACTCACTGAATTGAGTCTTTGTAGACTTCATACCTTCTAATAATTAATAGAGGCATGTCCGGCCTACTATCTATGACATGAACATGTGGTTATCTCCTCATATGCACCGTTGGCTGATACTTGAACCTAGGACCTGATCCCTACCGTACCCTCTTCCAAGTAGTTGTACACTTGGAGTTGCTGATTTTGCCTTTGTTATCAGCGGTGTGAATTTACTAGCTGCAAGCTATGCTTCAGTTCCTGTTTCTGAATGTTCTCACTGTTGCATTGCAAGGGCTTTGAGATTGTTTGCTGGAGACATTTAGAGAGTTCTCAAATTTCTCTTGGTGGTTGGAGTCTGACTCTCAAACTCTCATCAGTTCATCAAACACAATTTTCCACTTACATTCACTATGCAGGGAGCCACTATTTAAGAAAGTCATGGCATTGCTATTGGACGGTACCTCATGGAGGCTACTCATATATGGTGCAAAATGTAATTACTTCTGTGTGTGTTAGATAGAGAGTTATGTTAGAAATTCCTATCTAATTGAATCATGTGGATTCAAATCTAATTCTGGGCGTAATCAATACAGTACCAAGATGGACCTGGACCCAGTTGGCACTTGTGCCACACAGACTGGAAACTACATAAACCGAAAAGAGAAGGCACTACGTTAGAAATTCCTACCTAATTGAATCATGTGATTTGAATCTAAGTCTGTCCTAATTGATAGTTTTCATCACCTTGAGTCCAAATGGTGGAAATTTTTGGTAGGAAAGAAATGGTTGAAGCCATCAACGTAGGAGCAGTTTTTGTTCTCTCATTCAGTTCCTGAGTTCACTTGTCATTATTTAATTCTTAAACAGTGGTTGAATACCGATCTCTGGCTTTTGCAAAATTTTCCAGCTTTATGACATAGTTATTCTTCTTCATATCTTATTCTTTTATTCCATTTTTTTTTGGGGACATAACATAAATATTCACAGAAATATTCTAGATATCCAATATCCAATCCCTACTTGTTAATTTAATCGCCAAACCAAAATCAAAATATTCCTACTTTCCTGTTGTTCCTACCAAATCTAAGAAAAAATTATAAATAAAAAAGTAAGTGGAGCTAACCCATTGAATCATGACTGTAGCAGCTATTCTGATATTAAATTCGATATATATAAATTGTAGAAAATGATTTTTATTTAGTTCGTACCTGTTTATTTTCAGCCAAATTTACTGCTCAACATTTTCAGTATATTCTTTTTTTAGCAAAACCCTTCTTTTTCCCTCTCCTGTTGGCATATTTACTAAGTGCCTTTAGCTGTCAATTTTTTGATGAATTTAATTGGCTCAGCCATTTTGTTATATGTATGATTTATGCAGATTCTGGAAGGCGCTTTGGAAATCAAACTCGATGTTCTCGGCAAAATTCAGAACATGATGGACTCTTGGGAAGTGGTGCATTTCCAAGACCCGCAGGATTTGCAGGAACCTCAGCACCAAAGGGTCGAGGAAATGGCCACTCTCAGCTTAATAGGAGCACTGAACCTTATCAGCCTCCGCGACCATATAAGGTTTTCTTTTCACATTTTAACTGCTGGCTGAAACTTTTTTTGAAATTTACTTATTTATCCACTCTACTTCCTGCCACTTACCTTTTTGCTCTGCTCTTGTTAAGAACTGATTCTGGATTTTTTTTTTTTTATTGTTTTATTTTGAGTCAGTATCTCTGAACTATGATTTTACATCAACAAGTAGCAGGAGCTCAAATTGATATCACAAACACTAATTCTTCTTCATAATTGGAATGTGATTTCACTACCAGGCCATGCCTTATTCACGGAAAGACTGTACAGATTCATATAATGATGAAACATTTGGATCTACTGAATGTTCAAGCGAGGACAGAGCAGAAGAAGAAAGAAAGAGAAGAGGTATAGTTTTTGTTCCTGTCCATGACTAGATCAACTTCTCTGCTAATTTTTGGTTGCTTTGTTTTTCACAGTAATATTTCAATTTTTTAACCTTGTGTGATTGTGTTTTTCTCTTCCTCTTTTATGCAGCGTCGTTTGAGTTAATGAGGAAGGAGCAACATAAAGTACTGCAGGAGAAGCAAAAACAACATGTTGATAATCGCAACGAACATCTTGATGCTGATATTATTTACTATTAGCGAATTCTGCTGATGGAAATAACATGAATGGAAGCAAGTCCGACAAGCGTATCACAGCTTCCCTTTCCTATAATGATTCTTCAAAATCTTCTTTACATGTACAAGCTCCTGTATCCAGGCCACTTGTTCCACCGGGTTTTAGAAGTGCGTTAGTTGACAAAACCTTCCTGTCCAGTCTTCAAGTACTTCCATTACACCAGAGGTACCTTCTAAAACTGCAATACTAATGACGATCGAGTTTTCTTTTTCCTTATAGGAGAGTAGATATGCTAACTAGTCAGTGGAATTGAAGAACCCTACTAGATGGATGTTTGAGTTGCAGATTCAATGTATAGAATCTCCTGTATCCAATGGTTTTTCACAAAGTACAAAGAATTTAAGTATACAAAACATATTCGTTCCATTTGTTATCATTTCTCTATTTCTTAGATAGATGCTAATAACTTCGCATTATCAATTATACTGTTTCATTTACTGTATATGAATGTATCTAGTTAAACTTGAACTCCTGTTAATATGGTACTATTGAGTGTTACAAACATGAACCTCCCTGTCATTGTGGTACTACAAAGTGTTTTAAGCATGAATATGCTTGTTCCTATAGTATTACTACATGTTCTAAGCATATATATGCTTCAAGGTAGAAGAGCTTTGACGTGTTCCATATGCTTGTCGAGGTGACATTTACAAAAATTAACTGTACTCGTTACCCTTATTCCTCATGAAAATCCAGTGTGATATGAAATGTCAGCTTCAACATTGCTGACCTTATGCTGTAGGCTTATTGCAATGAGCTGTGAACCCTTACATAAGGTTTTATTGGCTTCTAAGTGAAATGTACCATAACCATTTTAGCATAGTTAAACGGTGATATGGAAAATCATATATTTCATTTTCTTCTGGAGATGGACAGAAAATTTCCATTATCATGATGACCATTTCTATAAACATCTAATTTGCAAAATGAGATTTTAAGTTCTTGATAGAAATATGAGAGTTTTGGAGGTTGCTCCTTCTATGAGTTTGAATTACATGACAAAAAGTTTTAAGTTTCCTATAACTGCCAACTAACCTTCTAGGATTTATGGAAGCTCTCCCTTCCCCATGTGATTTCCTTTGCTAAGAATTTGTCAGAAATTCCGAGAGTTGACAGCCGGTCATAAATTTTGGTTAATTATAATCCCCAATTCTCCATGGAGTGTTTTAGACCCATTGCTTACCTGATTTTAGTGGGAAAGGATTACTAGTTGATGATGATGATTCTTCATAAAAACTGATATACCTGTTACCTGAGGGCTTTGGTAACATTTCAGCTCATAGATGGCATGAACATGATTAGGTACTTGGAGTAGGAGTGTAGCATTAAACTTATACTTTATGCTTAGTTCATACTAAAATATGCCAAGCAACTAATGTCCCAAGTCTTCCTTTCTCATCATTAACATTAGTAATATATATGCAGTTCTGTTTTTTAACAAACCCCCCTCCCTCAAGACACCTCTTGAAATCTCATATTTCTTTCTGGAAGACATCCTCCATTAAAGTGTATGCGCAGAAAGCATTTCCTTTTTCAGAGCTAATACTGACCTGCTGAAATATCCCACTTTCGCCTTCTTTGCTACCATCTCAACTTTCGCCTTCAACCTCTCTTTCCAAACTACCATTAAATAAATTAAAGCACCAGCATATACATCAAACAGAACCTATCAAACCACAATGAGACTACCCAACTTCCATCTCCATGTATCCTTCCAAACAACAATCAAACCCTAAACCGCCATTAAACTACCATCTTACATTACCACTTCTACCTCAAGAACATTATGAAACCCATCGAACCAATCAATAACCATCATGTGACATCTTCCATTGCCGGTTCTCTTTCCATAATTTCCTCAATTGTCCATCCTCAGTTTCTGCACTGGTTCCACCCTCCCCATTCACCATCTCCCCCTTCAACCCTTCCTTTGACTCCTCTACCTATACCCATACTCCCTCCCCCATTCCCCACTTGCCCTCTTGTCGCTGATCCTCTCAACTCAGTTTTCTCACTCGAAACGAACTCCAAATCCAATCCTTCATTTAGATTGGCACTCTATCCAATAAGTAGACGAGAGACTTTGAGAGGAAACAACAATAACAATAAGAAAAAGGAAGATGAAGAAGAGAGAAAATTAATAACAAGTAGCCCTAAGATTGGGTTCATTTGTATTTTGATTTTTCTTCATTTTTATTCTATGTTAACTTCTATTCTTATTTTCTTATATTGCTTTCGCCATTCTTCTTTTTTTCAGTTAAAATTAGGCTTTATTTGAAACATCTTTAATATCTGAACACCTTACTTTCATCTGGAGCTTTTGTTGTTTGTCTGACTCCTCTGTCCTCGGGCGGTATAAAGCCTTGTCGCGTTCAAATTACCTTTTGCCTCTAGATTTTTACAGTGGAGATTTGTTGAGAATGTCTGTTATATATGGAGGGAAGCTGCTGAACATTTTGGGAGAAGGCAGCCTAAGGTGCCAAGATGTTAAAGAAGTCAATGCTTCAATTCTATTAACTCGCTTTGCACAAGTGAAGTTTCTTGTACTTTTGATTTCTGATTGATAGTCTTCAGGAAGGAAAGAAATTTAGCGATCGAGACTTTAATTCTTGTGTAACCAACTTTTACGTGAGCTGCAAATTAGATATAAGACTTAAACCAAGGCAAACACGTCTTTCAATAGAAAATGGGCCAGTTTAAATTTCATGTTGGAAATCTTTTTCCTTTTTCTTCAATTCATACATTTGTGCCATGAATTGTACATTTTTATTTTGACATGAAAGTTTATGTTATTCAATGTATATTGAATTTAACTGCTGCTTTATATGTTTGAACTCTCTATTTTATTACAATTGCCTTTCCTAAATCTGTTGACATACTTTATTTTAATTTTGTGAAAATACCTCCTCTCTTCTACTCAGGCTGGGAGCGCTGTGGTTGAGAATAAACACTCTCTAAGCGGATGGAGAACAATCAGTATAAGTGCAATATTCCAGCTGCTGCTCTGCCGGTCAGAATGGAGAAAAATGCACTGAAGGTTTCTTCACAATTATCTACTGATGCAAATGAAAATCTTATGGTTCCTATATTAAGCACTGAAGCTTTGAAGACAACAGTTCATTTTGAAAAAATGCCTGGTAAGGCAACTGTTCAGGAAGCCTATGAGGTTTGGGAAGATGATATTGTTATCATGAATGATTCTTCCTGCAACAAAGTTCCAGCATCTGAGATAGTGAATACAGTTAGTCAGGACCCATCTACGACGATTCTAGAAAAGTTGTTTAGCAGTGCTTTATCAAAAAGTTATGCAAGTTCCCTAAGAGTTTTGAGGTATGCCTTTTGTTTTCTGTGGCTAATTGATACCAGTCTGTAGGTGATGGGAATCATTAGTTTTTTATTTTTAGTTTAGACTCTTTCATTATTATTTTTAAGCTAGGTCTTTTTTCCTCTTCATATTGGTTATGATGGAGTTGGCTTTTATATGAGGCCTATATGAGGCCAAGATTGTTGTTGTTTAGCAGTTTAGTTGATTTAAGAAAACTCCAAATTTTGCATTGCAATTTTGTTTTGTGTTAAATCTCTGCATGGTGAAGTACTGAGTGGGAAAAGCGATCTCCTTGGCGTCGAAGGCAAAATTAATTATCTCTAAATCCTAAAATTTTCCCCTTTCCTCTCCCTCAATCTCGTTCTATATTATTTTGGTATCAGAGCTAAAATCCTGATTTTTCTTCCCTCCAAAAAAATCTTCCACTTCCACAAAACCTAGCTTTCGCCACAAATTTTCAAAACCCTAGATCATTTTCCTTATTTTTCTTCTCGAGTTTAAAAAAAGAAGGAAAAAAGAATAAAAAATCAAAAAAAGAAAAAAGAAAAGAAAGAAAAAGAAAAGAAAATAAAATAAAATAAACCCCGAAAATTATCGACAGTTACTGTCTTCTTTACCCACCATCCCAGCGACGCCATTACCCTTCGAACTCCTTGTCGATCTCCTTCTGTCACATCGCCGCCGAGATCTCCATGTCGCACTCCTCCAATCTTCTCCCTCCAGGATACGCGGCCTCCCTGCGAGATCGCCTGCCTTCGAGATCAGATCTCGATCTCATCCCGGGATCAAATCGTGATCCTAGATCATCGACATCCCTCCTTCGTTTTCGACCGCCGCCGTCGCCTCCTCCCTTCGCCTCACCGTCTTCTTCGTCTTTCTCACCGACGTCACCAACTTCTCCAACAGCTGTTTCATCCCGCCCACGAAGCCCACGAAGACCTCCATCACTGAAGTTACCACGACAATACTACCCCCATCAGATCGTCGAACAATCGCCGCCTGCTTCAAACCCTAGATCGGTTGAAGAGAAGGAGAAAGTGGGTTGTGGGCTAAAGCTTCAACCCGAATCCATTTTCTTATCAGGTTGAAGTTGTCAAACCCCGCGAACAACCGACCCAATTAGAACAATTCGGGTTTGGGTCTTCCAATTCGACCCGACCTGGATCCGACCCGCGAAGCCAATAGAGCTGAGACGAGCCGAGCTGCGAGTTGAAGCTGTCGACATCAGCTCCAATGTTGACGTCATCGACTTAGTCTGAGTTGAACTCAAGCCGAGCCGTCGAGCCTCTGCTGATGTCATCAAGCTGTGTTGACGTTATCGGTTCATTTCTGAGCAGCCATTGTTCCTGCAGCAGTACGACAATATTTTGAAGCCCGTTTCAGGCCTGTTTCGAGCCTGATTCGGGTTCTGTCTGAAGCGTGGGGTCCGCAGTTGAGTCCGGAGATTCTGAGAGAATTTCACAGCTTTTGGGCAATATATCCGACCTCTACAAGCCCTTGTCTGGAGCCACTACTTGGTATCCGTGCTTTTCAAGCGCCTTGGGTTCATGCATTAAACTCACCTCCCAATATTGTGATATTTTTCATCTCTCATGTGTATCTGTGGTGATTATTAGTAGTAGTTATTAATGCTATTTGCCTATATTGTCGCCTATTTACATATTCACTTTTAGGATCCATTCTCTGCATATTCATCTTAAGAACCATTAGAAAAAAATTCGTTTGATTGTATAGGCACACATCTAGTGACACTTAGGTGACTGTTTGCATCCTGTGATTATCTGTATCGCATTTGCATCCTTAAATAGTGTATGCTCTTTTGTAGTGGTAGAACATATCACTCTGATCTTCTCAATAGGAGAAAAAACTAGATCTAATCCTTAAAGAGCTTCGGGACTTAAAACTTAGAGTAGAAGTGTTAGAAATAAAAATGAGAGCTCTAGAGATAACACTCGAGATAGAAGAGAAGAGAACACCAATAGACGGTTGGAACGACGAAGATGACATAATTCGTA
Source organism: Agave tequilana (assembly GCA_038442645.1). NCBI lineage: Eukaryota > Viridiplantae > Streptophyta > Magnoliopsida > Asparagales > Asparagaceae > Agave > Agave tequilana. The sequence continues at coordinate 15,004 of JAVJIF010007017.1, read as the reverse complement.
GGATTAAAATAGATCTGCCCACATTTGATGGTATCCTTGACCCGAAGTTTTTAGTGACTGGATGACATACCTAAATTACTACTTTGATTGGTTTAGGTTTACTGAGGAAAGTAGAATTCAGTTTGTTAGGATGAGATTTATATGGTCGGTTAGCATTTACTGGATCTTGGTAGAGAGAGTATATGAGGCGTGGGGCTTTCATAGAGTCCTGGGAGGAAATGAAATAGAAACTCAAGGAGAAATACCTTCTCGATTCTTATAAACTTCGCCTCTTAGAAAAAATGCACAATCTTGCAGGGTCGCAGATAGTTCAGGATTACGCTATCAAATTTGACGACCTAACCCTACATTATGTGGTGCGAGAAGACTCTTACCAAGCCATTCTGGGTACCTTCTGGGTTGAGGCTAGACATCCAATGAGCCATATTCATTCACTCCCACAAGATATAGACCCTTGAGAAAGCCAATCGGCTAGCTCAAAACATAGAAACCTTTACCAGATTTTCTTTAGAGCGCAGGGTCATTCCTAAAACCGGGGAGCAATCTAGCCCAAACACTTACACCACTAGAGACTCTAAGGGTAAGCCTGTGACATGTGAATCTTCTAGGAGCGCCAAGGGTAGTTAGTGTTTTAAGTGTCAAGTCTATGTCACGTGCTGCACAGTATCCCTCTAGGAACCTTCTAGTTAGAGAGGTCGTTGATGATAAGATTGAGACAGTACTCTATGCATCCACTGGTAGCGTGACTGATTCTGATGATGATGTTGGGTTTTTCATCATTCAATTGGGTGTAATTATGTGTTCGCATACAACTGTAGAGATGAGGACTGGCGTAGTCTAGTGTGTTCCACACTTATATCACACATGAAGGGAAGAGCTATAAACTGATGATAGATGAGGGTAGTTGTGCGAATGTCATTAAGAAGATGAGTCTCAAGTCTGAACCACATCCCCACCTATAAACATGAATTGAGTTGATAAGATTGCTCAACCTATTACGCAATGTCAGGTCCCTATCCACATATCTAACTACAAAGATCGTGTTTGGTGTGATGTCTTAGACATAGACGTCGCACACATTTTGTTGGGTAGACTTTGGTTGCGACTTGAAAGTAATCAGTCTGGGTAGGTCTAACACTTATGAATTTAAATTTAAAGGAAAGAAGATAGTGTTGAAACCTGTCAAACCCAAGTCGAATATAGGGGATAATAAGGAGGAAACAGTCACCGATAAGAAACAAGACACCATGCTACTTAGTGAGAGGATCCTACTTTTCGCTTGAGTCTCTTTTGTTGAGTCTATTCCCAGGTCTAGGAATTTTCTTGGCTTTCTCCCTCTTCCCCTAGGCATTCCACCCATTATCACAGTTGAGCCACCTACACCACATTTGCATGAGTTGCATGAGCATAATATAAAGCAAATGACAACCAACAGCTATAACCATCAGTCTTATACAGAGTCTTACAAGAGGTTGCAGGAATTCGCAATAAGTGACGAGTTACTGATTGGAGTGCACCTAGAGAGGTTCGCGGTTCTTTGAAAAAGCTCCATACTCAACACGTGTCTATACAAGGTTCTGAGGAGGTTTGGTTCAGGCGCCTACGAGCTCGATATTCCCCGTGATCTTGGGATCAACCGGTGTTCAATGTCGAGGATCTGACTCGTTATCTCACTTTCACGGGGGCACTGCTGAGGAGGCCCATCGTTGATGAGTTTGTGCAGTTCTTCCCGGTTCGAATTCATCATCAACGTTGTTGTCATTCGCCAGTGGCGAATTTTACGAAGCCGGGGAGAATGATGTAAATTATTAGTTTTTAGTTTTTGGTTTAAGCTCTTTCATTAGGGTATGCTTTTTTTTTTCTTTATTTAGTCCCATATTGGTTATGATGGGACTTGGCTTTTGTATGAGGCTTATATAAGGTCAAGACTTGCAGTTGTTTAGCAGTTCAATTGATTTAAGAAAACTCTAAATTTTGTATTGCAATTTTGTTTTGTGATAAATCTCTTTATGGTGAAGTGCTAAGTGAGAAACAACAGTCTCCTTGGTGTTGAAGTCAAAATCAATCATTATCTCTAAACCCTAATTTCTTTTCCCTTTTTCCTCTTCCCTCGATCCCGTTCTACATCAGTAGGTTTCCATTTTCTAATATTCTTCAATCCTTGTTTTCTTTTTCCTTTTTGTTTGGGCAATTGCATGTTCAAAAGATCTCCAGCATATTAGTACTTGCTGTTTTATGAGATTGATATTCACATTTCATTGTATGCCCAAGTGAAAGATTTTGTAAGAAATCTGATTGCTTTCACCATCATGGAAAGATATGGGCTAATTACATGATTTAAGGGTTGACAGTGACCTAAAGCATTTGAACCTTTTTAGAATCGGAACTTGCACATATGAATGGTTCATAGTGAAAACTATATATAGCGATGCTCTAACCATTCAAATGCCTTTCCATGGCCCAAGGTAGATGTGGGTACAATTAGGACTGAGCTTTCCCATGTTTTTAAGAAAAAATTGAGATTTCAAAACATATTTTAGTTGAGATTTAGTAAAGTATTACACTTTTATGTACCTAAAGTTCTCATTACACGTGCGCCGCACGCATGCACACACAAGCACATAAGCACACATTGTGAGCATATTAACAAAGGACCTAGTTATTAGTCAAAAAATAATAATAATAAAAGGACCAAGTTAAATAAAGATCAAATTATCTTTGTCGCAGTGTCATTGGCGCGGTGCAGTGCGAGGCACACTGGTTTTGTGTGTGTGCTCGCATGCGTGCATGTGTGTATACGTTGTCCGGATCAGAATGCAACCACCCAAAATATGGCCAAAAGCAAGATTTGACTTTGGTTTTTGGATAGACTATTCCCATGCCATCTCTGCCTGGCCAAAACTGTCTTTATTGGCAATCTTTTAATCTTGCTTTGCACATGTGCAGTGCTGGTTAGGAATTATTAGATTATAGTTGAAGGCTAGACTGACGGACAGACCAACATGAACCTAGGTTTAATGTTAAAAGAGATATATGGTTGCTAATGTAATTATGTAATCAAGGGAATGGCTCTTAAAAGAGCTGAAAGAGGAAAAAGGATACATCTAACCCAGTTGGTAAGGCTTAGGAAGTCAGGATGAAACTCTTTGGATACGGTTATCCTAAAAACCTATTGATATGCTAGCATATTGTTTTTCAGAACTATATGGTGAAAACAACTGTACATATTTCAATGAACTCAGCAATATGAATGGCTCTTAAAAGAGCTGAAAGAGGGAAAATGAACCAGCTTGCCCAATTGGTAAGGCTTTGGAAGTCAGGACGAAGGTCTCTTGACACAGTTAACCTAAAAACCTATTGATATGCAATTGTTAATCAGACTTATATTGGTGAAAACAACTGTACAAATTTGAATGTGCTGAGCAATGAAGTTAGAAACTGATGTTTCATATGAACTTATCACGTTGATCTGATCCAAAGAAACATGTAAAAACTTAAATAGTACTGCAAATCTATGGTGATTAATGTGATTTAGATAAAAATGAGGGCATATAGCAATTAAGCAATTAATATACCGACTTTATTGTTTTAAGAGTTCAGATTCATCCAAATTACATGCGTCTATGGTTTGACAATAAGTTTCTATACAAGTGGGTCACCTCCATGAATAAATTTCTGTACAACCTTATAATGGTTTGGCTTTGTTTGGAGCTCTGAAAAGCTGTTGGAATCTCAGCTTTGGGAAACATGTGCGCCTGACTGACTATACAGTCCTTATTTAATACCTGAAAGTGGAACAACTATTTGAGCGTTGATGCAATTGTATTCATGTTTTCCTGTGCTTTATGGTGCAGGCATTGCATTGCGGGGTCAAAGTATTTATTATGTTTGCATGAATTTGCAGTAGTGGCTAGAAATTTAATTCACTTATCTTCCAAATTTTACTCCATGCATACATGCAGTAATCCTCCTATAGTTGTTAAGTGAGTTTCTCACATCTTACTACATTATCTACTTTATCTTCCAAATATTATTCTAAGTTTGGAGTGAGTTTAAGGGCCTGTTTGGTTAAGGGTGGAAGTAAGGAAGTGAGGAAATGAGGAATTGGTAATAGTTCCCTATGGAACTTGGGAATTGGTTAGTAAGTTTTCCGATGTTTGGATGTTGTTGGGAAGTGTGGTTTGAAAAAGTTTTGCTTTTCTGGTGTTGGATGTATAGTAGAAGTGGAAGTGGAAAAGTTGACCACAAAGTTGACCGCAAACTAATATTAAAATAAAAATTAATAAAAATAAAAAAATAGACTGTAATTAGAATGTAAGTGAGATTTACATGATCAAAATTAACTGTTTGTGTGTATACTTATTACAAATGAGATTTACATGACCACAAAATTAACTATAGCACTTGGAACTGAGGAAATGTCGCGTAAAAGAGAAAAGAGAAAAGGAAAAGGGATTTTTATTTTCCTTTTCCGGAGTTTGGATAGATAGGGAAGTAAGCTTATACTTCTCCATTTCCTTACTTCCGCCACATCCCTGCAACCAACAAGCCCTAAATCCAGGATAAATGAGGTAGATTCTCCTACTGCCAATAGCCTGTACAATCTCGATCTTGTGGCAAACATCTTTCTGGTTGATAATTCTGCTGGTTGTGACTTAGCAACCAACTCAGACGGTCTGATTGGAGCATTCAACTAAGAGTTGTGCTCCACACTAGCCCATTTGATAGGAAAAATCGGGAATGATGATGATGACTACCACATTTTAACTTCTCTAGTTTTCTCTAAATTTTCATTCAAGGTGATTTGTATAATAGTGATGCAGATCCGAATGTAATATTTGCTGTGTTCTCGGTAAAAGCATATTTTTAAGATAGGATTTATCTACTAGGTAGAGTTTGACTTACCAATCTTTTAGAATTGATGAGATGATCTTTCCACTGAGTTCAACCTTTCGATCATGTTTCGGATGTCGGCTGTTTCTGACATACGTCGGCAATATTGCATGGAGTTTATTGGCTGATATCAGTTGATATATTGCCAATATTGGTAGGCGATCAATTGACCAGTACCCAGATTTTAAATCATGCTTTGGATATTCCATGTAAACTATTTGTAGCTTAGTGTCTTTGCAAAATTTATGCAAAAACTTAAATTGCCTCGAGGAAGTATACCTTCAATTAAAAGGAGGTGAATCTTTTGCAAGCTTTGCTTTAAATGTATTGGGAGTCTTATTAAAAACTGTGGTAAGCAGACCTGCCAATGGGCTCCATTGCTTACTGATGCCTTTTGCTATAGTTTCTATTCATCAAGAGGGCCACTGTAAAGCTTATCAGTGTAGAGTTGTCTTACATAACCAGTCCCTTTTCGAGGAAAAATCTATGCATTTCTGTAATCATGCATTGTGGGAGTTAGTGGAGCTTGGATGATGAGACGACAACAAATCAACATGTTTGTAAACAATGCACTCTGTCATGGCTCCAGATTATTGGAAGTTAGGAAGCTTGGCACCTGCATGGATAGTTGTTAAGGTACGGCTCTTAATCAGTGGTGCTATGTAGGAGAATGTCCTAAGGGCAAGAGCTTCAACCCTAAGAATTCATAGCCTGTCTTCATCTCCTGGCAGAATGAGGTCAACTGTGTTACACAGGTTAGATCAAGAAAGGTCCATGAGTAGACTTTACGAAAATTTTTGTGACAGGTTATCTGCTTGAAGTCAATCCCCTCCATTGGTGTTTATTTTCCTTGTTTAGAAAACCATAACAAAGAGACACGGGGAGTTCCAGAAAGGCTAGAAGGCATTGTGCAGGTACCTTGATAGTTACAGTAATTATGCTCAGGCAACTAATCTGTGACCTTCCAAATGTCTTGTTGACTAAAATGAGTTGGAAATTGGTCATGTCTGCTATAGAGAATTTAATCCATTTATGGGGCATAGTATAATCCGAAGAATCATGGGAATAGCAGTCAAACACACATCTCCTCCACTCCCACACACATCCATTCATGTACACCCAAAACTTCGCTTGCTTATGGGTTTCGGTCAAATTTTATGATAACAAATTTAGACTGGTTTTCCGGATTGATCCTGTCCGTTTTCAATTGTTTTGATTGATTATGGCCTGGGCATCAAACTGTCTTCTTGATTACTGGATACATTAGGGTTGAGCTAGAAACTTCTCCAAATTTTGTGAAGAGGAGAAGACTAATTTTTTAGCCAACTGAACTGCTTCAACTATGTTGCATGGTCACGGACGCGCCGACAAGATACGTTACGACACTCTGACACACCATGAACTGTAGAAGTACATGGACAATAGAAATGTCTGCTGCCTGTTTTGACACGACATGACTCCATGTTCGAAGTGTCCGTGCTTCCTAGGCAGCTAGGCTTAAAAAATCGACATTTTGGCTTCTGCGACTGCATTGAATGCATCATAAGGCAAAGTCCTAAAATAAAACCTACAATTGATGTTCGTAGACCTATTAACCTGTGACGATATTAAGTAGAATGTGTAAGTGAAACTGATATATAAACTTTGTGGTTTTGGTTCAGCATCTTTGTTGTATTTTCTGAGAAGTGCTCTGACGACCGAGAGAAACTACCTCAAGGTATTTATTAGTTTTTTTTTTAAAATTTAATTCTGTTTGCTAGCAGAGCATCATTCAGATGGTTTTATTCTGTTTCACTACCTTGGGAAAAGTTGTTGACTTATTATTGTTTATCCAGATACCAAGAAACTTTGTTGCAAATGTAAGCCCTAGTTCTCAATATTATGAATTTCTTTTGCAAATATAAGCCTAGATTCTCAATATTGATGTTTTCCAGCAAACTCATTGATATTATTTCATGCCAGTGTTAAAAAATCCTTATCTTTCTCGCTCTATCCAAAAACTACATTGTTTCATCTCTGTCTGGCTTAACAACTTTCATATTTTAAATAATATCTACAAAACCTTGCTAATTTTTCTGCTTATTGTTCAAACAAGAAGATATGGTTTGAAACGCCAGTAGCTGGTCCTTTCAGTCAAGCCAACCTGTTGTCAACAACTGACTGTTTTTTCCTTGTATCTTATTCTTTTTGTGAAGAACTAGAACACGGATAATGGTTTTATGTTGTCATAATTTTCACTAGTTCTTGATACCTGTTCTGTTTAAAGTATCTTTCTCAATCATGCTGCTGTTTCTTTTCAGGTTCAAGGTGTTAAAGCCGATGAGAAAAAAGGGAATCCGGCAGTATTTGAATCTTCCAAGTTCACTAGTTGGTTTTCTGAAGAAGGTATATGCACACATTATAGGATCCTCAAACTACGTGTTCTTCTTAGGCAAACTTACCAACTTATTTTATTTATTTTAATGTAGAGAGAAAATCTGAAGAGGATTTTTCATCCAGAGATTTGCTTTCCTTAATTGTTAGCAATGAGAAATCAGGGTCGCAAGTGCCTACGTCCTGGGAGAAGGCTAGTGAACACATCCCCCTAAATTTGTCTTTTGGAAGTGTGGTTACTTCAGCGAAGCTCCCAGGACCTCCTGCAACTTCCTCAGTTATTGGGATTTCTGAGCAGCATTCACAAGGCGATAGAAAAGGTCCAAGTTCCGTTGTGCTTACGTGTGAAGACCTTGAACAGTCCATCTTAGCGGAGGTGAAAGATAACAGTCGGAGACTGAAACCGTTCCAGTGAGGGAGGTTGGACTTCGTTTGATGGAAATCCTGAAAAGCAGAAAGCGGAGGTTGATGACCATGCATCACAACATCTCTTTCTTTGTTACAGAAAGGAACAAGCTTGAAAGAGTCATTTCACTTCCCGGGCCAGACATTATTAAATCCATGATATATTTTCTTGCTCTCATATAAATTCTAGTTTTGGTCACATTTCTGATAATGCTGCGGGTGGGAATCCCGAAATGGTCCATAATTCTGAGCAGACTCTTACCCTTGAAGCATTATTTGGGGCATCATTTATGAATGCTCTACATTCAGCAGAAGCTCCGGTTTCAGCTCAGAGAGGTTCCGATGGCAGAATAAATAACAGTGATGTTATGCAACCTCATGGCGTGCCTTTTCTACGAGTTGATGAAGGTTTGCTTTCTGTCACTTCTTGCGAATCTAGATCTAAGAAGAACGTTCATGAAGGAGAGATACTTGCGTGGAACAATACTTCAAAAGACCATAATATTCCTGGTTCTCTGGTAGGAGGCTATGGGGACCTCCTGTTAAGGCCTCAAAGTGTGGTGACTCAGGTATTCTTGAGGGAGGAGCTGTGGATATTCAACTGCCAGAGGAGGATAGCTTGATTACAGTTGGCGATACTGTGAATTCTGTGACCATTGACCCTTTCACTTTCGAGAATGCACATAAACCTGAGGAGTTCTTGCCTGAAAACAAGAACCCTGAAGATTTTAATGATAAATTTCTTAATGCTATCTTCAGGGATGCAGAACGATTGAGGACACATATTTCAGATGGCCCGACTCAACTGCAGAAAGGTCCATTAGAAATGGTTTGATCATAATGATCTTTATCATCACTTACATGGTAGACCATCTTCACACTTTCCTCATCAGATGGAACAAACAAGGCATTTGTTCCGCCATTGGATCATCTTGCCCACCGGAATCCGCAGATGAAGTTTGCAGGTCCAGATGGCATGCATGATCCTCATCATGCTTTTCCTGGGAATCTTATTCCTCACCATGCTTTCAACAATATGGGCGCACCAAGATTGATTCTGGTGCTGCTCATCATCCGATATACAGCACATGCCAGTTCCAGGGAATTTCCCCCCTCATCATCAAATGCAGAGCTTGCCAAGAGGCGTGCCACCATCTCACCCAGTCAATCACATGCCTGGGTTCATGCCTGAGGTGAACAATATGCATAACTTTCCTCTGCATAATCAGCAGCCTAACTATGGCGGCGGCCTAGGAATGGGATTACCTGGTAAGGATCTTCCATTTTTTATCTCATTTTGTTCCATTTTACTTTTGGGACTTTTTCTTTTTCATAGTTGTCTGGTTGATGGGTACTAAACAGAAATATGTGGTGTTGTGCTAACCTCCTGTTGGTTGCTGTCTCAAAATTCTCAAGCTGTGCTCTTGAAAGTGACAATACGATCTATTTTACAAATAAACTGCTTTCTGCAGTTAATGCAGGAATTTTACAAATTATCCCTTCATTCCACGGCTATGCTCAGATTTGTAATTTGATTGAGCAGCAATGGCTAGTTTTTCAAATGTAATACCAGTTAACATTTGCAGGAAGTTAGTTGCCTGATTGAAAAACGTCCTAATTGGCAAATCCTCCTAGAGAAACTGATGGTCTTCAGAAAATTCTTTTCATCTTTCTTTATCTAAACTCTCTTTGTCCATGAGAGTATTGGATCATTTCTCAGTGGGTTTTGTATTAGCTTAAAATTTCTAGAGCGCAATATGTTTTCTTTGTATCCCTCAACTTGTCTCCTAAGTTTTCTGGGGATCCCTTTTCATCTAGATATTTACATGACATGAAATTAGCTTCAGTTTTGATGGTTGATGTCTGGACGACAAAATAACAAAATTTTCCTGATGGCTTCCAGCTTTAGAGTGTTTTTCTCATTATTAAAATACGCTTGGGGGATGATGGTGGGGGTTGTTGCTTGTTAAAAGGAAAAGGAAGAGGAGTTAAATAAGCTATTAGGGTAAAAATTATAGAAGAATTATTATTACTTAACATATGTTTTCTATTTGTTGGGGATAGCAATTTATGTAGGCTTCTTTGTTGTTTTACAAAAGAGTTGTCTTTGTGATCTTTCTCATTCTCAGTCTCAGCATCCATTTCCAGTAATGTTTTTCTATGATGTTTTCAGTCCCTGTTCCTGGGAGTGGGGGAGGTACTCACCCAGAAGCTCTTGAAAGATTGATTGAAATGGAGATGAGAGCTAATCCAAAGCAAATGCATCCTCCCGTGGGTGTCCAAATTCCTGGGATCTATGCTCCTGAGAACATGAATTTCAGGTACAGGTAAGTCACCAGAAGTGCTCTGGTTCTCTGTGTAAATTTCCTTGTTTACAGTGGATGGACTTTGTTTGCGCTGGTGTGTTATGCTAGTATCCCTTGATTGCCAGATTTCAAGGAAATAGTGTGTTGAAGGAAAGGGAGTAATGGCTTGGCAAAGTGTTAGAATGGGAAGGTGCTGATAATATCATCTCATGTGGCTTCTTTGTGCCAAGGGTATCAGGTAGAGGTTCATTGTTGATAGCTTATGTGGAAATGCAGTATATTTCTTTTCTCCTCTCTCTCTTTTTTCCTTTGCATTTTATACAGCTTTCTTTGGTGATATTTAGACAATGGGTTTCGAGTTTGGGAAAGAATATAGTAACCTCATACTATCCTAAATCCTTTCTCAGTATTCAGGTGTTGATTTGTATAGGATTTGGGCGCGGCGATCCCTGTTTTCAGTATCATCATTTCCATTGCTCTTATTGTTAAAACATAGCACAGAGGCAGCATTCATGGTTGAGATTTTTGTATGCTGAGTTTCCATGCTTTTATTGTTTGTCATTCTGTACCTGCTCTCAGAGGAGGAGGAAGGGGGTTTGTTGGTGGGGGGGTGCGCACTGCTTTTCAATCCCCTGCAACCTTTCTAGATTACTAACAGTCCTGGGGGTTCTATGCCTTAAAATAGAAGCAATATACTTCTGTCCTTGACAGCTGTGGTTGTTTATGTTCCTCTTGTAAATGAATGCAACCTTTTGGCTATTCATTTTTCACCTATCAAGCAAGGTGGTTATTAGTGGGGAACCCTAAATCAATAATAAGTTTGCTTCTATGGCAGTGATCTGTGTATGCTGTTCATCAAGCGTATCGTTGCTTTGTGGACCTGAACACACTTGGCAGGAGATCAAAAGAACTAATAATAGACCATCATGGCACATCAAGATCAATGGCCCAAGATGCAAGTTTTTCTTTTTATGGCGGGTGAAGAAATCCACATGCTTTGTTGCCTTTTGGAGTACTCCTGTACAGTATGGGGTTAGTGTATCAAGTCAGTGTACTCTCCTGTACATCTCCTCTGATCATGGATTCTTTGCAGATGAAAATTCAACTGTAGATATGTGTCCATTTTCTATCACAAATTCAAGCTTCTATAATCTGCAAGCTTTTCAACTAGGGGTGCCACCGGATACGGATTATCCGCGGATATCCGCATCCGAATCCGCCTCCAATCCGGATACGGATATCATTTTTTCACATCCGTCAATATCCGTATCCGTATCCGTATCCGAAAGGTAGGTGCGGATATGGATATGGTAAAAGTAATATCTTATTCGTATCCGATCCGATCTCCGAATGTTGCGTGCTTCATAATGATATCGGTATGGAGAAGACTATCCTTCAATGGAATAAGATAAAAATTTTGATATTTGAGTTGGTGAAAAAAGTAAAAGTGAAAAGTATTCGATTCTTACAAGAGCACCACATGATATTTTGAGTATTTCGACATCAACCATGGCATCCGAATCGGCATTTAGCACTGGATGACGTGTAATCTATTGTTATAGAAGTCAAATGATAAGAATACGATGAATTTATGATATGTACACAATAATTATCATAGTATGTATCACATAATATTGTAGCAGATGAGATAAAAAGTAATATAAGTATTTCTGTTTAATTTATCTTTAACCATATCCATTTTAAACATATCCGACTAGTATCCGCATCCGATCCGCTAATACCGATTTATATCTGATATCCGATTTTGGCGGATACGGATATCATTTTTTCACATCCGCCATATCCGTATCGTATCCATATCCGAAGGTTGGGTGCGGATATGGATATGGTAAAGATAATATTCGATCCGTATCCGATCCGATGGCACCCCTATTTTCAACCGAAAAGCATATATCTGTATAGACTTTAAAATTACCTTTTTCTGGTGGTGTAAAGGGTCCAATGGATCAACAACTCATGATTCACTACGTATATCCTGCGTATATAAATATATCGTTCAAAAACAACATTTCAACGAGCCCCACCCACCCACACATCCACACACACACACTCACACAAAGAAAACCAACCCAAACACGCACACACAAAGCCCATAACATATAAAAAATGAGTAAAACAATTCAAAAAGTTCATCATTCATCATCATCAACAACTCACTGCAGAGAATGAAATATATAACAAATGGATCCCATAACGCAAGTGTCTCAAGATCTCGATCACGTACACAAACAAGAGCCCAAAACATACTCTCTCTCTCTCTCTCTCTCTCTCTCACACACACCACACACACAACACAATCTCTGCTCTGACGCTGAGAGATTTGGGGCACGAGCAGCAAAGGGAAGGAGACAAATCCAGCCACGGGCGCACAGAGAGAGAGAGAGACGAGAGAGAGAGAGATGTAGAGAGAGATGTGCTGTCCGTCGTTTTTCACTTATAAATGAGGAGGGAGGGGCTGCTCTCTGCACAGCTGTGTGTGAACTGTAATGAGATTTGAATTGAAATGGGAGAGAGAGAGAGAGAGAGAGAGGGAGAGAGGGGGGGGGGGGGGGGGGGGGTGGGGTGCGGTCTGTGAGGGTGGGGGCTGCACTGGGCACGGTGCGCTCTGCTCTGTGCTGAAAGCAATGTGTCTCTCGACAGGTGCGGTCCGGGCGAGGCCTGTCCCTTTACCCCCCGGTGGGGCCCGCCCTCGCTGGACGAGGTCCCCGCCTCCCCCACCATCGAACCCCGTCGTCCGTCCACACGCCACCAACTCAACTTGAACCATAAGAGTTTTGGTTTGTGACGATCAATGAATGAGGCCGTTTGTGTTCGATTCTGGGGTGCAAGCCCGGAGCCTGAATTCCCGAAATCGGGTTCAGGGTTTCCGATTTTAGTTTTATTTTATTTTAAGGGGTGTTTGGTTCGACGTAGTTGATTCATTCGTGCAGCTCGACTCACTTGTGGAAACAAACAGTTCCGAGATTTGTTCGATGTAGTTACACTCTACTTAAAAGACACATTGGGCGCGCCATACTATTAAGAGCTTTTTACATCATTCTCGTGCGAGCCTATTTTAGTCCAGACAGTAAAGTTCAAACAGTGGTCCGTAAACAAAAAGTTTTACTACTTTTAGTCATATATGGAGAACACGTAAATCAAATATACTATGTTGTTATAGTCCATGATTAAAATCTCTTACAATTTGCAAAAGATCTAGAGTTCAAATTTGCATATACCAATCTGATTAAGATGGAGTTAATATTGTGTGTGTGTGAATATGTAGAAAGTGACTTGAAAAAAACAAGGGTTCCAACATTTCGAAGTATCACATTAATTGGATAAGAATCTATTCTTATGAAAGTGCCATCACAGTGATTTTAGAAGCATCATCAGTATGAGAAAACGTGAAAAAAAGGTTAATAAGAAACTACTTTGTAAAAGAGTTGTAAATTTAAATCATGCCACCGATATTATGAGAATTTTTTTCTTTTGGTGTGCAAAGAAAGGAAGGTTTCACCTAATATTTAAAAAAAAAAAAAAAAGTATTTATTTTCATGGAGGAGAGAGTTAGAAATTGATTTGCAGTAAAAGAAAGATCACAAATTTGAGAAGCTGGGAGAGTAACAATAAGTCACAAATTAGAAGCCTGTCATAAGGCTCATAATGAACATATATGATGAGAAAACAAACTTTCATCTTCTCGTATCGGATACAGTTTCAAATTTTCTAATCTTGTACCACAGGTTCAAAAAGCTCAAAACAACCCAGCAGCGGTTTAATTAATGTTGGAAAGAGAGAAGTATTGCTGAGGAAGTTGACAAGGATCGTCGAGGGGTCATCGAGTGATTGCCAAGGAAGTCAACGACAAAAGGACGAAGGAAGAGCAGCAGCAGCAGGAGGAAACAGAAGTTCCGGTCGACCGGTGTCAGGTCGACGGGTCCGGTCGATCGACCGCCAGTATCAGTAGTTCAGTCCACCGGCCCGGTCGACCGACGTGCACAAGGATGGAGCTCGGTTGACCGCCCGGTCGACCGACTGAAGTGACCCAACTCTCGGTTGGGAACGGTTCGACCGGTCGGTCGACCGGTGGATGGGGTTCGGTCGACCGCCCAGTCGACCGACAAGCTGGTGCAGGCTGCGATTCTGATTTAGAAATCTGTTTGTATAAATACGGGATTTCTAGGGTTTTGTAAAAGGCTGAAAATCTCTGGAGCTCTCTTCAGAACAGAGAAGCTGCTAGCATTGTAATCTTCTTCCAAAGTAATAACCTCTCTTTTGATTGCCCCGGGGACGTAGGCATTAAGGCCGAACCTCGTCAGATTGTTGTTTGCGCGTGTTCTTTTCTCTGGGTTTTTATTTTGTGCTCTTTTGAGATTGTTCTTCTTGCTTGAGAGATTCAGGGATTCCTCATGGTTTGTTGTCGTAGTCGCAACAAGTGGTATCAGAGCTTCCCAGGTTTCGCTTGGGATTTTTCTGGAGATTCGGAGGGCTCGGGATCTGATTCGGTGGAGATCATGTGTCGATCTCAGATCAGAGGTATTCGTGTTCGGGGATCGTGTGTCGATCTCAGGACACAAGGAGTGCTCGAGGAATCTTTGGTGGAGTAGATCCGTGAGAAACTAAATCTAGGGTTTCAAGGGAAAAGATAAAAATCTAATTTTTATCGAAGTAGTGATCTATTTCAGTTAATGATTTTCCGCATAGATAGAGGATCAAGTAATCTAGATGCAGAAGAAATTACTTCGGTTAAGACCATGAATCCTCATCCGAGGATTGATGTAGTCAAGTTCAATGGCACAAATAATTTTCGGGATGCGGAGATGTGAGATTATGGATACCCTGAATGCATCGGAATCTCGAGGAACTCTCCTACTGGAGAAGAAGAGGAGCACGACCACTGATGAAGAGTGGGCAAAGATGAACAGGCGGCGTGTGGGTTGATTCGTTCATGTTTGTCGCAAGACATAAAATATCTTGCGCAACATGAGACATCGGCGAAGCATCTGTGGGAAACCTTTGAGAAG
>JAVJIF010007016.1:0-83460 GCA_038442645.1 Agave tequilana | reverse complement strand
TAAAATGAAACACAGAAGAAGAATCAACGAACCCCTCATTGAGCACATCATCCTCCCCATTAGCAAATTGCTCTGCATCCTTATCGTCATCATTCGAGAAGATCCTCATCTTGAGCTTGGCGTTCGCCGCCACAAACATCTTCTGCACGCAATCCATCTCGGCCTTGGACTGGCCATGCCTGCACACCCACTGACCAGCGATGGGATGCACCTGAACCCGCATGTGGTGGTGTGCGGGAAGATGAGCCTCACCGCCACCTTCATCGCCGGATCAACCTGCTTCACTTGCACCGCCGCGCATACAGCGGGTCTAGCCCCTCGGAGAATGAATGGTGTTAGCTCCGGCCACCACGGGGTAGTACTTGGCGACGACGTGGGAGAACGAGCAGAAGACTCTTTGCTTTCCTCACGGCGGTCCACCACCGCGCCTCTAATCGACAATGACGTGAGAGAACGAGCAATCGGACTCAACAGGGAGAAGAAGCCAGGTGACTGACATTTCTGTGACTGCAATGGAGAAAGAAAGAGAGTCTATAAGCTGGCGATACAACTTTTTCACTTATCTTAACATAGCGAAGGAGCTAACCCTCCCCTTAAAGAACAATGCAACACTCAAAGCATGCATGCTCATCATTATAAAGCAAATAAAGATATAAAGTAAAAGAAGAGAGTTTTATGCAGTCCAGCTCAATATGACATTTTCACATCTGTTAGGAATATCTTCTTGTGCATTTGGGTAATTTAACAATTACTTGTTGGAAATATACTCGCATGGAGAGAAACATAGCACGTGTTCTTTATTGTAATACCAAAGTATCAAAGATCCCATTCTACTGATCACCAAATCCTTGAACAGCGTATATGTATCAGTGCAAGATGGATTAACTAATAATGATTGTCATTTTAGCATCTAATCCCTTTCCCACCAAACAAAGGTGAGCCGGTTATAACTAAAATAACCGACCAAAAATCGAAACCCGACCCGAACCGAACGGAACCGCTCTAATTCGGTCGGGTTTCGGTTTTGTGTTCCAAAACCCGAACCCGACCGAACCGAACCGAATTTCTCACCCTATGTATCATCCTACTTAAATTCAATTTAGTGAATCATATAATTCATAATAAAGCTAGCGAAAGCTTATCTCATTACTTTTAGTAATACCTGTTGAATATGTGAAAGCAATATTAAATACACCATCACAATTGAGAATAATATTTATATTAATATAGTTCTTTTTTATTCTTATCATTAAAAGTTAGTAATAATTATATGAGTTTTGATACAAGAGCTCAAATACAGTGTAAAAGTTTTAGAATATGAAAATTTCAATTCACATTAAGCTCAGGGTCTTTTTTTATTTCTAATTTGGGTAGTGGATATTTGATATTAGAATATTAAAGGATGATAATATATGATGATTAAAAAATGCAAGAAATGATGACAATATATTGGTCTAACTGGAAAAACCGAAAAACCGAACCGAACTGAGTCGCTTAAATCTAAAATTGATTTGAAGACTCCAAACCACCCAATCTCTCATGTGTATACGTTGGTAAGATGGACAGTGAATAATTTAACTAACCAATTGGGGCCATCTCTCGATAAAATCTGATCCCACATGCCATTTTTATCCCTTCAATTTATTGTTTGCATCAGTTGCCAGTAGGGGTGCCACCGGATACGGATTATTCACGGATATCCGCATCCGAATCCGCCTCCAATCCGGATACGGATATCATTTTTTCACATCCGTCAATATTCGTATCCGTATCCGTATCCGAAAGGTAGGTGCGGATACGGATATGGTAAAAGTAATATCTTATTCGTATCCGATCCGATATCCGAATGTTGCGTGCTTCATAATGATATCGGTATGGAGAAGACTATTCTTCAATGAAATAAGGTATTAAATTTTGTTATTTTAAGTGGTGAAAAAGTAATAGTGAAAAGTATTCGTTCTTGCAAGAGCACCACATGATATTTTGAGTATTTCGACATCAATCATATCATCCGAATCGGCATTTAGCACCGAAGGACGTGTAATCTATTGTTATAGAAGTCAAATGACAATGATACGATGAATGTATTGATATGTACACAATAATATCATAGTATGTATTACATTTAATATTGTAGTATCTGAGATAAAAAGTAATAAGTATTTCTGTTTAATTTATCTTTAACCATATCCATTTTTAACATATCCGATTAGTATCCGCATCCGATCCGCTAATATCCGATTTATATCTGATATCCGATTTTGACAGATACGGATATCATTTTTTCACATCCGCCAATATCCGTATCCGTATCCGTATCCGAAGGTTGGGTGCGGATATGGATATGGTAGAGGTAATATCCGATCCGTATCTGATCCGATGACACCCCTAGTTGCCAGACATGGCCAAAGTTGTGCAGCATTCCCATTAAGATGCATACATGTCAATAAAATTAATTCCCAGAACACCGGGAAGACCGCAGCCGTGGCCGATGGCTGGGTTCCCTACATATAAACCAGCCTTCTACGTGCATAGAAGGCTCATTTTCATAATCACTCCTTTTGCAACAATTCTGCAACTTTCTGGCCATTACATTTGCAAGGAGAGAGATAAAGGAGATAGAGGAGATAGTGCAGAGATCGAAAGCCAAAGGGACCGAGAACGGCATTGAAGCAGGCCTAAACAGGGCCCGGTCGACCGCCCGATCGACCGACGTGCACAAATATGGCCCGATCGACCGCCCGATCGACCGACGTGCACAGATATGGCCCGGTCGACCGTGGCAAAGGAACTGTCGACCGAACGGTCGACCGACTGACATGAGCCAGCTCTCAGTTGGTCCCGGTCGACTGGGCCGATCGACCGACAGACGCGTTTTGCTCTCCTTTCTGGATTCGGATTCCTTTTTTGTTTTTGGGTCGAATCCAATCAGGGTTTCCTAAATCTCTGGGACTCTCTGGCTATAAATATGGGCTAGAGCTCTCATGTATCTGAAATTCCTGAAAGTATCCCTCTGGTTTTCGTTTGTATTGATTGTTGAATTAATAAAATCTCTCTCTCCCTTGCCCCGAGGATGTAAACAACTTGCCGAACCTCGTTAAATACTATGTTGTTTCTCTGTTCTTATCGTGTGGGTACATCTCCTGCTGCATCTATCTCACAGTGGTGGATTCCTCGTCGGTTGTTGCCCCGCGCGCAACAAGTGGTATCAGTCTTCCCTGGTACATCGTGAGATCGTGTGTCGATTCCAAGGGCATCAGTTGTTGTTTGGCGGAGATCGTGTGTCGATCTCGAAGCAACGTTAGGACGTTTATGGGATCATGCGTCGATCTCAAAACAGCGTGTGGATTGCTCGGGGAATCAATTCGGAGCAGTAGACTGCTTCGAAAACTCTTCGAGGGTTTTGCGTGGAGGTAAAAATCCTATCTTTATCTAGTTTGTTTTATCTAACTCCATTTGCTTTCGCATTACTTTGAAGAATCAGTGAGAAGATGGTTGGAGATAGTACATCTACAGTGAAATCTATGAATCTTCATCCGTTGAAGATTGATGTGGTGAAGTTTAATGGAAAGAACAACTTCGGCATGTGGAGATGTGAGGTGATAGACGCATTGACGGCATCAAACCTCGGAGACACTCTACAGTTAGAGAAAAAACATGATTCTACTACTTAAGAATATTGGGACAAGATGAACCGAATGGCATATGGCTTTATCTGGTCATGTTTGACACAAGATATCAAATATCATGTGTTACATGAAACATCTGCGAGGTAGCTGTGGGAGATCCTGAAAGAAAAGTATCTGACGAAAGGCATCAGATCGCAGTTGCATTTAAAGAGGAGGCTTTATCGCTTCAATATGAAGAGAGGATGCTCCGTTAATGAACACATGAATAGCTACACATAGCTTCTTACAGACCTGGTTAATGTGGATGTGGAGATCGATGAAGTAGATAAGGCGGTAATTCTATTGAATTCTCTTCCTGAAGAAGAGTATGAGACCTTTACTCTTACATTGATCAATAGAAGAAAATCCCTTAACTACAATGAAGTGTCTGCTGCTCTTGTGAATTATGATGTATGAAGGCAGGACAGATTTCCTTCTTCAAGGAGCACAACAACAGAGGTATTGGCGATAAGAGGCAGGAGTTCCAATCGGAAGGGCAGAGGTGATCAGAAAGGTCAAAATCTAGATCAAGTTTCAGAGATCTGAGGAAGAACCAGTGCGCCTTATGCAAGAAGCTAGGGCACTGGAAGGTTGATTGTCCGAAGGCCAAAGGTAAGAAAAAAGAGTAGATGACCGAGGCAAATCTCGCACAGGTGGACAGTAGTCATGTCAGTACTTCACAGGCGGATGGATCAGACTCAGACTCATCGGTATTTTTTCTCTATTACTACTCCTACTGCTGGTTTCTTAGATAATTCTGAGTAAATCTTAGATACAGGAGCTACCTATCATGTGTGCCCGAACAGGGACCGATTTTCTAACTTTAAGAAGCTAGATGGATGTTTTACTGTCATGTGTGATGATCATCCATGTAATGTAGAAGGAATGGGCACAGTCCGTATCAAGATGAATGATGGGATAGTACGAGAATTGAAGGAAATGACGTATGTACCTCAACTCAAAAGGAGTCTTATCTCAGTTGGTAAGTTAGAAATTTGGATCTTGTGATATCTATACGAGATGGTGTTCTCAAGATGATTAAAGGCTCAATGGTGGTTATGAAGGGCGTCCGCCGGAGCAATCACTACTACTTGAAGGGGTACAGTTACAAGTCAGGTAGAGACTTCTATTTCTTCAGATGATGTTTGCACACAGGTCTGGCAGATGAGGGTCGGACATTGAAGTGAAAAGTCTTTGTAAGCTCCAGCAAAAAGGGAACGTTAGAAGATGCTTCTACCTGCAACTTGAAATTGGGTGAACACGGCATTCTGGACAAGAAGAAGGCGAATTTCTTGTCTTAAATGTCTGAATTGAAGTGAAAAGTCTTTATTACATTTTCACATTTATCATGTAATAAATCTACTAAATTTCTTGTCTGAAATGTCTATTTTGCAGAAGATAATCATGGGAGAAAGAGGATAAAATCAAATAAATATCAGTTAAATTCAGATTTAACTAGATCTATTTGGTTAGAGGAGGATGATTCCAAATCCAGTGGGTTAAATTCAGTTTTTGGTGAATCAAGTGGTTAAAAGTAAAGATCAACCGAGGATAACGTCAAATACAGAGTCCAAATCCAAATGGACAAATGGATGGAGAGAAGATCAACGGATGAGATGAAGTAATTTTAACTCAGATTTTGGATACATTTTAGTATTTGAATCATAACTTTTGCTACTGAAACTCAAATCTGATGATTCAAGATGATCCAGAAAGAAGACTTAATAGGTTACAACTCTTAATTTGATCACTATTTTTAATTCTGTCATTTGATAAGTTATATTCAGTAATTAATACGCCAACAAGTTACAAATTAGAACTGAATATCACATCAAATCAAGTTTGGAGATAAGGGAAGGATTCAAATTCAGAAATAGTCAGCTCCCCTTATCTTTAGACTCATTTCCTTATCCATTTCTATCCTATAAATACTCCACACTTCAGAGGCAGAAGGCCGATCATGTAGAGATAGATTCTAGGTCTATTTTTCATTATTTTTAGTGTAGGTTTTTATTTTTCTTTTTATGTAATTGTCAGTTTTCATTTATGTAATTTAAAGGAGATCAGAGTTTCATAGGAGAATGAGAGTGAAGCTTGTGCCGAGAGTAACACCGGTGTAAGTTCTTCTTCTATTTTCTTATTGTTACAACATTGAATCTATAGTTACATTTTTTAGTTATTGTTTGTTTTTTTGTACTCTTCTTCTTCTTCTTCTTTTCTACTTCTCTTCTTTTGGTACCAATTGCTATCGAAGTAAGTCTATAGCATCGATAGAGCCTTACCTTTGTGAGTGCAACCGATAGCTCATGACGATGGATCTTAGTCTTATTCTATATCATTTCATACTTGTATCATCTTGATGATATAATGTGGAAGAGACGGGAATCAACTCTTATGGGCTATGCATTGATTGCCTCCACTTCAAGGTAACATCATCGCCACAGATTCAAGGTAAGTATTTGGCTAGAGGAGGTAAGTACTTTTAGTTTTCTTTCTTTTAATTCTTTAGTTTAAATCACCACAATCTCCCAACTATTTTATCACGCTTTTCAATTTCTTAATAAATATCTATTTTCTATTTTCTCCACCTTCTCAATCTACCACTTGCTTAACTTAACTGTAACCTAATTTTCTCTTTCTTTTAAAGAACAAAAAGAGGATCTTTAACCATTGATTGTAACTTAAAAGAGAACTCACTAAAAAGCTTCCATCGCTAGTCCTTCCTTGTGGATTACGATCCACATAGTCACTTGATATTGCGGTAGTATTGAGTACTTGCACTCTTTATTCTAAGTTCTAAAATTT
Organism: Agave tequilana; assembly: GCA_038442645.1. Classification (NCBI taxonomy): domain Eukaryota; kingdom Viridiplantae; phylum Streptophyta; class Magnoliopsida; order Asparagales; family Asparagaceae; genus Agave; species Agave tequilana. Next base: position 76,987 of record JAVJIF010007016.1, on the reverse strand, counting down.
TATATTTTTGTGTGCAGGTAAAACCTCAATCACTAGACAACTCCTAATTAGTCGATTACCTGGGGGAGATTGTTGTATGAATCCGACCACAAGCTAATCAGTCAGGTAGGGGCAAAATATGGTGGGAGGTATCCATGCATAAGCAACATGCCTTACTTATGCCAAACTACAGTATCTTCGAGGCGTAACCCCTTAATCCCCAACCTTAGACACCGATTTTACAAGAGTAAGATTCTCACAAGTTCCACCCTCAGTCAATCTATTAATGAGTCTGAGATGTCCCCAGGGGCCGACTTCTATCAATTTCTATTAGGACTTAGGTTGTGTGAGTGGGGAGGTGATTTTTGGGCTAAGAAGGGTGATAAAATCCCCACCTTATCTTATATTGGGTTATGCCCTTAAGTTCAATTCGTGCAAGTGTGCAATATATGCTGGCCCAAAGGCCCATCACTCTAGTTTTGATGATGATTAACACATATAGTTATAGTACTAATGATCTTGTGTTTATACAGTTTCAGATTTTCTATCAAGATCTCAGTCGGTGTTTAGCTTTAACGAAATATTCGAAGTAAAGTTTTGAAGCTAACACATGTAGATTCAAGAGCTCGCGCGTCTAGATCGCATCTAGCACTTGGATCGTGTTTAGATCGAGTCGGCTTGGAGAAGGAGTTCTAAAAGAAGACTTCGATTTGTTTAGTTTTAATTTGTGTTTAAATCTTGTGCAAGATAGACTAGCGTTGATATGCTCAAGTTCATACACACACACAAGTTCAATACATATGGTTTTCTGTTTAACCGGTTTTGGACTTCAAGTTCACGTATATATGGTTTTCATGAATAGATAGAATTAAAATAAGTTTACATGGTTTAATGTATATTAGACTTATTGATATACATCTATACTTCATATATTTAGAAAAACTTATTTTGATGATTTTATTTCATATGTATAGAGTTTTGTATTTAACAAAACTTATCTTTGAATTTAATGTCAAAAACATAGATATATCTTTTATATGTATATTAGATTCTATCCATACACTCTATACTTTAAAAGAGTTTAAATATCTTATTTTTGTATTTGTACAAGTTTGAAAAAATTAGATTTTCATTTCAAAGTTTGATTTTTGAAAAATACTGATTTTGTGTTAAAGCTTAATTTTTATATCACAAAAATAGTTCAAATAGTTTGTAATATGTGTTGATTTTTGGCCACACATATTTGTTCTTCAAATATTTATAAGAATGTATTTTGTGGAATTTATGAAAATTTATGAGATTTTATAGGTGTTAAAAAGAACAAGTTTCAAACCCTTAATCCTTAGCCTGAGCCTCTGGTGCTCGACCGGCCGGTCGACCGAACCAGAGCTCGGTTGAGGATGTGCACATGGCCTACCTATAAGGCCGATCGACCGGACGGTCGACCGACTGTAACTATCTAACTCTCGGGTAGCGCTGGTCGACGGGCGGTCAACCGACGGGCTGAGTGCCTTTTGGCTCGGTCGACCGAGCGGTCGACCGGTAGGCGCGTTTGCTTGAGGCGGTCGACCGGTAGGCGCGTTTGCCTGAGGCAGTCGACCGGTGGCTCAACGGACAGAAATATGACCGTTGAACGGTTGATCGGTCGGTCGACCAGAAGGTTAAAAATGACCTTTCCTGGACCCCAACGGCTATAATTCTAAGAGCCTATAAATAGGGGTACTCTCAAGCTATTTTCACCAAGATTTTTAGCGAGTTTTTCTTCCAATCTTTTGTGTTTTGCTGCAAGTTTAAAAGAAGTTTTTGTGCCTAAAATCTTTATCTTTTGTTTGTTTTCAAAGTGTTGGAAAAATCAAAGAAAAAAGAGTCTTTGGGAAATTGGTTTTGATCTTTTTTTACAAATCTATTTAGTGATTTTTCCAAGTGTTTTTCTTTATTATTCTCTTTTCAAACCACTTTATTTTCTCACACTTGAGCTATTATCTCTAATCCTATGTATAGGATCTTGTTTTTGTGAGGAAAATTGTTTGTGGTCTATTATGATCACCAAGTGTTGTTTGTGATTATTGAATCACCAAGGTTGTAATCTTTTCTTTGTTTTGACTTTGTGCCTATCCCTATGTGTAGTGGTGATTGTGTTTGAGATTTTTCTTTGTACCTATCCCTCTTGTGTAGAGGTGACTGTGTTTTGGCTTTGTGCCTATCCCTCTTGTGTAGAGGTGATTGTGTTTGAGAGAAGAGTAGTGTACTCTAAGTGTAGAACTATAATTCCTCAGTGGAGGTTCTTTTGTGGAAGGTCATGTGTGGATATAGTGAAAATTCTTTTGTGTGAAGGCGGGAACGTAGAGCAGTGACTCGAACCTCGAAACATATCTTATTGTTTGTGTTTGATCCATTATCTCTAGACTCTCTCTTATATCTTGCATTGATTTATATTGCACATATTCATATGCTAGATATAGTTGTGTGTACCTACACTTGTGTTAAACCAAGAGAGTTTCATATAGCACCTCAATTCTTAATCTAGAGAAATATTAAGGAGATAGTCTAGAGCCCTTCACGAGGAATTCGGATACATGATCGTATACATTTTTTGCATTCTTTTCATTACACTCCTACATTTATCGTGTAATAAATCTGCTAATTTCTTTGTCTTAATGTCTATTTTGTAGAAGATAATAATAAAGAGAAAGAGGATTAAACCAAATAAATACCAGTTAAAATCAAATTTAACTGGACCTATTTAGTTAGCTGAGGATGATCCCAGATCTAGTTAGAACAAATCAAGGATTGGGGCAAATGTTCAGCTGAAGACAGAGCAAATCAGAAAGATAACACCAAATGGAAACTAATAAAATTCAGATTTCTTTAAATCTATTTTGGTTAGCTAAAGATCAATGAGGATAATATCAAATACAGAGAGATAAATGGATAGAGAGAATATCAACGGATGAGATGAAGCAAGTTTGACTCAGATTCTGACAGGATACATTTCAGTATTTGAATCATAACTTTCGCTACTAAATCTCAAATCTGATGATTCAAGATGATCCAGAAAGAGGACTTATAGAGCTACAACTCTTATGTTGATCACTATTTCTAATTCTATTTTTGGTAAGTGATATTCAGCAATCAACACGCCAACAAACTGCAGATCAGAACTGAATATCCACATCAAATCAAGTTTGGAGATAAGGGAGGATTCAAATTCAGAAATAGCTAGTTTTCTCTATCTTCATCTCCTCTAACCTCTACATTTCTTCTATAAATACCTGCAATCTCAAAGGCAAGAAGGACGACCAAGCATAGAATAGAACTTAGGATAATTTGTAGTTTGTAACTTAAGTTTTTAGTTTTCTTTTTATGTCATTTTTATTTTTCTTTATGTAACTGAGAGGAGAGACGACTTTCATGGAGGAGAAAAGCGCATTGTTTTTATAGGAAAATTGTTAGGGTTTCTCTAGGTTTTCCTTTTTAGTCTCTTATGTAATTTTCTTTTTCTCCTTCTAGAATCCAGAAAAGAGAGAGTGAGAGTGAGCAATCTTTATAATTGGAGACGGTGACAACGCAATATAAGGATCGAGCTTTCAATCTTCATCTTCTCTTGTTCTAGTGCATTGTTTTTCTTTTAAACTTTTACTTTCTTTTATTTCACTTCTATAATGAATTGTCTTTTGTTCTTTATTTCTATGTCTAGCTAATTCATTAACATGACTAACTAACTTTTAATTTTACTAACTACTAACTCTTGGATGATTGCTGACTTATATGATTCTTGGGATACTATCTTCTTTCAAGTCTTACAAATTACAAGTCTATATCACTCCCAATGAAGATGAGTTGCTTTTTATTCTTTGCAAATGCTAAGTTTTCCCTCCATATGACTCATGTGAGCCTCACTTAGAGCCTTGTCTTTAGAACAAGTGCCGTGATGGAACATGAAGATGGAGCACTTCATTATGCCAATGACTACATTACAAGTTCTTATTTCATGCTTGCTTTATTATAGCTTTGATAGACTAATGAATCTTGTATGTTTCTTAGCATCGTTAAAAGTGACTATCCTTGTTCCACTAATGAAGATCTATTTAGGGAGCCAATGATTCAAGGAGGTAACCAGCCTAGATGAGAAACACCTTCGACATGGGACAACACAAGGACTTGGTAAAGCAAGACATACCATTGCCGATGATTCAATATGAGGCATGTATCACCTAACGAGAGTAGTAAGTTAGTAAATTATAATGTTAGTTAGTCATGATTTCTCTTTATATTATTCTTAAAAATCTCTCTTAAAAATCTCTATTCTAAAAACTTCTTTTTCAAACATCTCCGTTTTCCTTCATCTTTATTCTTGTTTCTTCTTTTCTTTTACACAACACCCAAAAGATTTTTCACTCACCTTCCACATCATTTTATTTTCCATTTCTTAAAACAAAGAAGAACCTTCGTTTTTCTTCATAAAGATTTCAATACAAACCTTAAATGCTTCTATCGCTAACCCTTCCTGTGGATACGACCCATCGTAACTTATGCTACGAACGGTAATTCGGAAGGAGCAAAGTAAACCTGCATAACATTCAAAATTCTTGATCATCAGTACATGACAACCAACGGTTTACTCTAAACCTCTTTTCAATACAATTAATCCTTTCGAACAAATTTTTGGCGCCGTTGCCGGGGAGGGACGGTAAGTTACTCTCTTTAAAAGTTTACATTTTTGGTTAACTTTCTTCTTTGTTTTGTGTACAGATTTAACAACAAGGAATATTTATTACAGTGGACATATAAGTGGTCTTGGACTCTGCTCAAGAAAGTGTTGGCCCAAGAGGTTACACTCTCTACTTGTTTAGAGTTTTGATAATAACAAAACACTTAAGAGCTATATTGCTACTAATAAGTTTGTTCTAGATGAAATTCAGGTTAGTACTATTTTTGAAGGCCATTGCAAGACTTTGTAGGTTCATGAAGCAAATAAGGCAAAAGGCACAAGAAGGAATGATTATAGAAGAGAAGGATCTAGCATGGCATTGCATTGCTTTGCATGGCTCAAGAGACTTCATTAGTTTTATTTTTAGTTTTATAGTTTTGTTAAAGAATAGTGGATAGGTTGAAGCTCAAATACACACACATTAATTCAATACGTTTAGTTTTTGATTTAATCGGTTTTGGATTTCAAGTACATATATCGGGTTTTAGATTTGAACCAGTTTTAGTTCTGCTGATCTGCTTGACACCCTTTTATAGTTGTTATCATAATTTTTTATTTTTATATTCAAATAACATGATTTAACTTGCATTTCAAAGATAACTTTCAGATCTAAATTTCTTATTCAATAATCATTTTCAGATTCAAATTTTAAAGTTGTCAAATATTTGGTTGAACTCTATTCTTGTTCTGAAAATAGCTTACAGTTTCTGTTTTGACACCTGTTAGTGTTTTATTGATAACTTTCTCATCAAAACTGATATTGAGTTGATTTCAGTTGCATTAAAAAGAAGACTTAAAGATCTACAAATTATTCCTACTGTATTCTGAATTCAAAGGTTTGCAGCCTGAAAAATGTGCTCAAAGTTGACCAATCTACCAGATTGGCAGTAATAGCTAATTTTCTGGAGGCTGATTTTTAACATGTTTCCAAAATGTGCTTAAGTTTAAATAAAACGTGGTTAGCTGTATTAGTGGGTCAATTTCTTTCTCTTATATTCAGGTAAAACTTTTCTATGTTTACTCTTCCTCAATCCTATATAAAGGGGTCATTAGGGTAGAGGCTTTCACAACAAGCATTGGCAAAATATTCAAAGTTTTCAAAGGCTTTCAAAAGAGTTTGGTCCTTGATTTTTGTGCTGAAGAATCTCTCATTCCTGAAGTTTTAGTTTCTAAACTCTCTCAAGTTCTTTTTCTTTTTCACTTGCAATATTTGAGCTTCAATTCTAACCATTGTTCTACAGGGTTCTTGTAAGGGAAAGAGGCTTTTGCAAAAGAGAGTTTGTGGTCTTTCGATCACCAAGAAATACTTGTATTCGAGATTATGGAGTTGGGTACTCCGGTGTGATTGTAACTCTTTGTGAAGTTATAGTGGTTAGAAATCCTTCTGGGAAGGCGGGGACGTAGAGCTGGGTGCTCGAACCTCAGAAAAATTCTCGGTGTTTGTGTTTGGTTTACTTGCTCTTATCTCTTGCATTATATTCTTTCTTCAATTATTTGTTTTAATTACTTGCTCAATTACTTGCTCTATATATATATTCATTGCTTTATTCACTTGTTGCATATTCATATTGTCAATCAAATACTCATACAACAAGATTGCATTGCGCACCTCTAACTCTTATCAAGAGGAATCACGAGGAAGGAGTTCAGAGCCCTTCACAGAGTATTCAGCTTCTAGTCTTGTTTTGGGTTGATTGTTGCATCATAAATTTTTAATTGTGCATTGATTAGCATTATCACCTATTCACCCCCCCTCTAGGTGATTTCAATTGGTATCAAAGCTTGGACTCTAGGTTTTGGCATAACATCCTTAGAGAAATCCTTAAATTTGCTAATCACCATTTGCATTCTTTCATTCATACACTAGTAAACATGGCTGACAACATTAAGACCCCTCCTAAATTTGATGGACTCAATTTTCCCATTTGGAAGGTTAGGATGACTATTTTTCTACAATCCCTAGGTAGTTTAGTTGCTAAATCCTTGACCAAACCCTATAGTAGACCCGATAGTGAGGAGAGCACTTGGTCTGACTTTACCTACAAAGAATATGAGGCTAACTCTAAGACCCAAAATTCCCTTCTCACCGCCTTGAATGAGGATGATCTTACACGGGTTATACATTGCCAATCCGCCTATGAGATTTAGCAACACTTGTTGGTCACACACGAGGGGACATCACAAGTCAAGAGAGGTAAGATAGATCTTTTGAGGTCCCAATATGAAAGTTTTAAAATGCTTGAAGATGAGCCTATTGATTCTATGATTATAAGGTTTTCTAAAATTACTAATGCTCTTTCTTCTCCAGGTGATGAGATAAGCAACGACCAAAAGGTGCGCAAAGTGATACGAGCTCTTCCTTCATCACGGGAGATCAAGGCAACCACTTTAAAGGAGTTGAATGATAAAGATGAAATGGATCTCATAAGTCTTATTGGAAACCTTAAGACTCATGAGATGGAGAAGAAGGCAAGAGAAGAAGCGGTACCTCAAAAGAAGAAGTCCATAACCTTCAAGTCTTCCTCCACAATCGACGACAATGAAGAAGATGATGAGGAGCTATCTCTCCTAGTAAGAAATGTGAAGAGGTTGTACCACAAGACTGAACTTTAGAAGGAAATTGGAAGGGAAGGAGGAGAGAAGAATTATATGCTTCAATTGCCGCAAACCCGGGCACATCATAGCCGATTGTCCCGAGTTCAAGAAAAAGGTGACTTCCTCCTTGAAACAAAAGAGGCCGGTTGAAAAGAAAGCATACAAAGCCACTTGGGATTCGGAAAGCGAATCCGAAGATGAGGTGGACACGGCAAATATGTGTTTCATGGCAAACACACCCAAGGTAACCTCTCAACCTATTGATGAAGATAATGAATTAAGTTAAGAAATGCTTGTACATGCCTTTGTTGAACTTTCTGAAAGCTATGATGATAAAAAGGTAGAATGTTCAAATTGAAAAAGGAAATTGTTTTTCTTGAAAATCAACTTGCTATTGTTTCACAAGAAAAGGATGAATTTCTTCCAACCTTGTTTCAACAAAAAGAGAATTTGAAGCTTATAAAGTTGCTTGTAAAGCAAAATTTTTAAAAGTTGATGAAAATGAATTTTCTTTGTTAAAAACTAGAATTGTTGATTTTGAAAATGTTTTAAAAGATTGTGCTTTTAATACTAAGAAATTAGAGGATATGTTTTCAAAGAAGCACACATCACTTGTTAAGAATGATAAAATAAACCATACTAAAAATGCTCATCATGTCAACACTTCACATAACACTTCTCATGTTAAATCCGTTCATGCTCACAAGTCACATGCTAGTAAGCCACACACTCATTATGCATTTAAATATGATAGAGTTTATAGATGTACTTATTGTGGTAAAAATGTCCATTTAGCTAAGTTTTGCTATGATCAAATTAATAGAACAAATAATCTTGTGTGGATTCGTGATACTAACCCCTATGGACCCAAAAGAAAATGGGTACCAAAGACCACCCCTATGGTATTTGATGAAGGTGTGGGCTCTCGCATCACGTGAGAGTGGCGGTACCTTGGAGTGGATGCGTTCCGTGCTTAAAGAAAACAATTTGGATGCATCACTTTCAAAGGGAGTTTGGTGGGAGGACCACCTTGGTTTGGAGAACTAAAGAGGTGCCTTCATCGGTTTTGGTATCGATCTCTAACTCTCATTTTATATTTGCATGCTTTTCATGTCCTTAATTTATAGCATGTCATGTTATTGATTATTATGATTATACCATGTTAGTTAGATTAGTGATATACATGTTAGTTATTTGAGACACCTATGTTTATATGGATCAATTTTTTTTTGTTCTCACCATTGTTTAGCTATTATGTATATCATAGTTCTAATAGCATAAGGATTTACATAATGATCATATTTATATTTATCATGTTGATTTATGTCTTATTTTATGCTTCATGATTTGATTACATGTTTGGATGTTAGTTTTCATTAAAACTAGGATATATATAGTGGGCCACAAATAGATCATTATATGTTTGTGCTTGAACGTTCATGTGCTAGTATACTCTAGTTTTGATGATTCATGCATTTTAAACTTGTATTCCCCATTTTGGACATGTTTTATGATCATGTGTTTTCACTTCATGTATATATTTATTTTGTCAAACTTTAAGATATACATGTATACCCCTTGAGTCATTTGCTTTTCATGAAAATCTTTATTATGGACTCAATTGTGTTTAGAGATATGTATGTATACATTTTGTTTTGTCAAAACATACATATGCCTTGAAGTATAACTTGCTTTTTAATAAAAATCGTCAAAATTAAATTTTCATGATTTTCATGTTTTCATATTTAAAGGAATTTCAATTGAGCTTGATTGCATATTTTCATGATAATGTGTTTCACATATATCTTGTACACTCACCTCACTTATTGTTTTCTCATGATTTTATTTTCATGAGTATGATATATGCTCATGTGATCTACATGTTTTTCATGAAATATATTTTATTCCTTGCTTGAAGGATTTCGTATTAGTTTACAAATTTTTCTTTTAACTAGTTCGTATTCTTCACATGGTAGAGTTTTCAAGCTATATCTATTTACTTTCAAATCATAATTTTTAAAAACCCCTACCTTTTAAGGGCGGTTGGTTGGGCGACCATGCCTTGTATGTTATTATTGAAAATCATTTTAAAACATGTGCATGAAATGGGTGATAGGTTATATGAGGTATACACTTAATCTTATTATTGTTTCAATTGGTATCATTAGATCGTTTCAATTGGTATCAATATTGACATTCTTTTTGTATACTCATATATGTTTAATTTGTGCTCAATAATATCACAAATTTTAGTTTTGCCAAACTTGATTTTTAATGAATATCATATTTAAATTGATTAGTTTTCAATTGGTATCCTAATACAAGCTTATGCATTATTTTATTTGGTATTTCATAAAGGGGGAGAAAATTCGTATTTTATCTCTCAATTGATATTTGGTTTACCTTTGTTTTCCACTCCCATACTTTATGATGAAAAATGATTTAAAGGAAAATTAATATGGATTTTAATTTGGTATCATATGAAAAATACTTACAATTGGTATCAAGATGCTTATTTGTTTACTTTCTATTGGTATCAAGGCATGATTTTTAATTGTTTATTTACAAAAAGGGGGAGAAGTATTTTGTTGTTTTTATACTTCTCTTATTGTTTTTGTTTTATTAATAACAAGAATTTTTATATATTGATTATCTTTCAATTGGTATCATGATTCACTTATATTGATATTTTTTTTGGAAGAATATGTTTTTTGCTTACTTGGACCCCTTTATTGATGATTGACAAAAAGGGGAGAAGTATTTGAGTTTATTTATATGCATATTTATCTATGCATATTTTTATATTGGTATCAAGTATTGGTATCAAGAGTGTATTTCAGAACATGTTCATGTAAAGATTTATTTTGGTATTAAAAGCTTGTTTTATGCATATCTATGCATTGTCATTATTTATTGGTTGTTTCCTAACCCTTTTGATGTATGACAAAAGGGGGAGAAGTATTGGTGATTTCATGTTTTGGTTTCATATTTTGTACATGTTCATATTTTGTACATGTTCATGTTTTGTACATGTTTATCTCATATATGTATATGTAGGTTTCATGTTTTGTACATATTCATATATGTATATGCTTTCATGTTTTATACTTGATAAAATAGAGTATCTTTTGAGGGGGAGTTTTTATATCCCTTTTATATCTTGATAATATAGCCTATTTGTTTTGTCATCATCAAAAAGGGGGAGATTGTTGGCCCAAGAGGTTACACTCTCCACTTGTTTAGAGTTTTGATGATAACAAAGCACTTAAGAGCTATATTGGTACTAATAAGTTTGTTCTAAATGAGTTTCAGGTTTGTACTATTTTGAAGGCCATTGCAAGACTTTCTAAGTTCATGAAGCAAATAAGGCAAAAGGCACAGAAGGAATGATCATAAAAGAGAAGGATCTAGCATGGCATTGCATGGCTTTGCATGGCTCAAGAGACTTCATTAGTTTTATTTTTAGTTTTACAGTTTTGTTAAAGAATAGTGGATAGGTTGAAGCTCAAATGCACACACATTAATTCAATACGTTTGGTTTTTGATTTAATCAGTTTTGGATTTCAAGTACATATATCTGGTTTTGGATTTGAACCAGTTTTAGTTCTGCTGATCTGCTTGACACCCTTTTATAGTTGTTATCATAACTTTTTATTTTTATATTCAAATAACATAATTTAACTTGCATTTCAAAGATAACTTTTAGATATAAATTTTTTATTTAATAATCATTTTCAGATTCAAATTTTAAAGATGTCAAATATTTGGTTGAACTCTATTCTTGTTCTGAAAACAGCTTACAGTTTTTGTTTTGACATCTGTCAGTGTTTTATTGATAACTTTCTCATAAAAACTGATATTGAGTTGATTTCAGTTGAATTAAAAAGAAGATTTAAACATATACAAATTATTCCTATATACCTTATTTTGAATTCGAATGTTTGCAGCCTGAAAAATGTGCTCAAAGTTGACCAATCTGCCAGATTGGCAGTAATAGCTAATTTTCTGGAGGCTGATTTTTAACATGTTTTTAAAATGTGTTTAAGTTTAAATAAAACATGGTTAGCTGTATTAGAGGGTCAATTTCTTCCTCTTATATTTAGGTAAAACTTTTCTATGTTTACTCTTCCTCAATCCTATATAAAGGGGTCATTAGGGTAGAGGTTTTCACAACAAGCATTGGCAAAATATTCAAAGTTTTCAAAGGCTATTAAAAGAGTTTGGTCCTTGGTTTTTGTGCTGAAGAATCTCTCATTCCTGAAGTTTTAGTTTCTAAACTCTCTCAAGTTCTTTTTCTTTTTCACTTACAATATTTGAGCTTCAATTCTAACCATTGTTCTACAGGGTTCTTGTAAGGGAAAGAGGCTTTTGCAAAAGAGAGTTTGGGGTCTTTTGATCACCAAGAAATACTTGTATTCGAGATTGTGGAGTTGGGTACTCCGGTGTGATTGTAACTCTTTGTGAAGTTATAGTGGTTAGAAATCCTTCTGGGGAAGGCGGGGACGTAGAGCTGGGTGCTCGAACCTCGAAAAAATTCTCGGTGTTTGCGTTTGGCTTACTTGCTCTTATCTCTTGCATTATATTCTTGCTTCAATTATTTGTTTTAATTACTTGCTTCAATTACTTGCTCTATATATATATTCATTGCTTTATTCACTTGTTGCATATTCATATTGTCAATCAAATACTCATACAACAAGACTGCATTGCGCACCTCTAACTCTTATCAAGAGGAATCACGAGGAAGGAGTTCAGAGCCTTTCACGGGGTATTCGGCTTCTAGTCTTGTTTTGGGTTGATTGTTGCATCATAAATTTTTAATTGTGCATTGATTAGCATTATCACCTATTCACCCCCCCTTTAGGTGATTTCAGAATGCATAGCCCAGAAGCCCTCAGATTTGCAACATTCCAGTGACAAAACTGAGTGAACTACTAACCTGTATTTTGCAGGTTGGTTGAATTGAAAATCTGAATTTCTGTAACATTTATCTCCTTATTTGACTCACTATATATACATTTTTAACACAACAGTAAAAAATTGATTGTAAATGCTAAAAATGATTTAGACTTTGCATTTAGGCACGTGTCTATTTCATTTCATTTTCTATTTACTGTTGAAGAGTGCTGGAGCCAAGGTATGTGTGCATAGCATTTAGTATAAGGTTCATTCTTGTATGAAATATTGCTTGAGTATTACTTTTTTCTATATACTTGTACACTGTACTAAATTGATTTAAGGGCTTGTCCTATAAACAAGATAAGGTGGGGAAGTCATAACCCTCCCTTAGCCCACAAACAATCTCCTCACTCACTAACCCAAGCCTAACTAAAAATGAGTAGACGTTGGCCCTAGGGACATCACGAACTCAATTAGGAGATTATCCTAAGGGGAAAGGTGTTGGATTTGACTCCTGCCAAATCAGTGTCTAGGAAGGGGATTAAGGGCCAAAAGCCCGGAGGTTGGTGGTTACTTAATTAAGGAACATCTTTGACAGATAACCTCCCACCAATCTTGCCCTGACCTGGCTGATTAGTTTGTGGTCAAAGTTTGTAGTATACCTCCTATGAACAATCTAACCAGTTAGGAGTCGTCTAGGTCAAAGGTTTATCCTAACTTAGGTTAGAATTTTTTTCTTTTTTGTTTGCTTATTTGTTTGTTTTTTTTCTTTGTTTGTATTCTATTGTGTGATATGGCTTATAACAACAATTTTTCCAATTTTAAAGGCAATCCATATTACACACCAACCTCTTTTTCGGGTATTACCAACCCGGCATATCATAACTTTAACCAACCTAGTATGCAGGATTGGTCTTATCCGAATCAATATAACCCATGCCCCCAATCTTATAACCATAATTTTCAGAATAATTTCAACTCTTCACAGAGTCAGTGGGGATTCACCTCCCCCGAGTCCAATTTTTAACCAACTTGTCCTCCTTATCCACCTTGTCCGCAATATTTCTAAGATTCATACTCAGTTCCACCAGTCCAAAATAGAAAACCATCAATTTTGGAAATGAATATGCGTGAGTCCAAACAAAAATCACAAAATTGAAGGTTCACCTAGAGGGGGGGTGAATAGGTGAAGGCTAATCTAATGGTCACTTAATGATGAATGATGCAAATAATGCGGAAGCTAAAAACAATTATGACCAAATAAAACTTTTACATTAAACACTATGTATAACACAAGAGTGTTGCCGAATTCCCCGTGAAGGGCTCTGGACAAACTCCTCTAGATTCCCCTTGAATGGGTTGAGGTGCCGCGTTGGCTCTCTTGGTTGAATACAAGTGTTAGCAAACAAACCAAGCAAGTATATCAATTTAAGCACACAAGTATATCATGCATATAAAGATAGACAATAATTGAATGCAAGATATAAACAAGTAAGGGAGAGAGAGAAAAGGCAATCGCAAACACAAGGGTATGTTTCGAGGTTCGAGCACATTTGCTCTACATCCCCGCCTTCGACACACGAAGGATTTTCACTATGCAAGATCCCAATGGATCTCTCCTCGGTGCCGCAACACCTACAAGCCCTCGGACTCCCTAGTCTCGTACACACGCAAGCTCACTAGCTCACCGAGGCCGCACCTCGAAACAACCAAGTCCGCACCCAAACTCAAAACAACGAAGTCCTCACTAGGACCCAAACAATCGCGAACTCACACGTCCGCCCCTTCAAAAAACAAAGATGAACTTTGGTGACCACAACTCTTGATCACCTAAAATCCTCTCACAACAAATCCCTATAGGTAGATATAGCAATGGAAAGCTCAGTGTTGTGTGAGAAAACTAGGAAGAGATGGTGGAGAAAAAACTCAAGAAATTCTCTTTTACACTCTTGATAAAATCTTCCCTTTTGATTGGAAGTATTTGCTCTCTATTTTGTGGAGAAAAACTTCTGAAAAGAGTAAGAAAAACTGGCTCTAAAACAATCTCCAAATCTTGTTGAAAACAGCCCCCAAATGACCCTTTATATAGAGTCTGGAAAACTAGCCGTTGGGGCTCTGTCAGAGCTGCCGGTCGACCGGTGCGATCGACCGCCAACAGTCAGAAATCAGACCGTTGGAGCCACGGTCGACCGCCTGGGTCGACCGACCCACTGGAGCTGAGAGTCGAACTCTCTATCGGTCGACTTGTACGGTCGGCCGAACTTTCCAGAGAGCTCTGCTCTCTGGAGCGGTCGACCGGCACGGTCGGCCGTCCTCCAGTACACAAAGGCGTGCACGTTTGTACACGTCGGTCGACCGGTCCGGTCGGCCGACTCCAGGATTAGTCGACTTATAAAGGCTACTAGTCGACTTATCCGAAGCCTGAAACAGTTTTCTGGGATTAAAAAGTTTGTCTTTTTGGCTCAAATAAAATCCCATGAAATACTTAAAAATCTACAAAAATAGTTTAACCAATATACTTTGATAAACAAACATGCTTGCACAAAATCAAGGCATGTTATAAAAGATTGGACTATTTTTGTAACTTGGAAATATTTGGCTCATGATGAAAACTGTATTTTCCAAAACATGTTTTCTAAACTTTGTTTTTCCAAAACATCTTCAAATAAAAACTAGATATTTTGAACTCATTAAAGCATAGTGTGTATGGATATGATCCACTACACAATCACGATGAAATATCTATGTTTTTGGCATTAAGCTCTAAACTTGGTTTTTGGATAAAAGATATGTATACATGAAAACCAAAATCCAAATAGTATTTTCTAAACTAGAAAATCTTTTGTAAAACAAAACTATCAAGAGTGTGTGTGCATGGTATACTTAAGCAATCCACCAACTATCTATCATTTACATTTTATCTAAAACAAAAACAAAATCTTATACCTAGACACAAGTCTTCATCTTCTTGAAGTCTTCATTTGAAGGCTTCTCATCTTCTTGACTTGGTCTAAGCTTGATCCAAAAGCTCCTTGGATCACACCGTGCTAGCTCCAAATCTTGACATTTTATCCTTTGTTGAGCTATGCACCTACTAAGATCTTGATAATGAATCTGTCACTAATTAAACACAAGATCATTGGTAAAAATAACTTCATGAGTTGATCATCATCAAAACTAGGGTGATAGGCCTTTGGGCCAACAATCTCCCCCTTTTTGATGATGACAAAACTCATGAGGTTATATATGCATGGATTAAAGTAAAGCTTCAAAGAAGCTCCCCCTTAACTCATGCATACAAAATGAATAATAGATATGGCAATGAGGCACATGAATATGTATGCAAGTATGGAGATAAAACATGCAACAAGCATAAATCAAAATCTTTTTCTCCTATTTGCAATACAAAAACATATATGCATAAATAACAAGGAAGACAAATACTTCTCCCCCTTAAGCAATGAAAACATGCATATAAACTCAAATACTTCTCCCCCTTTTTGTCAATCATCAACAAAGGGTTCAAAGTAAAATCAAATCAAACAAATTTTTCTCCCCCTTTTTGTCAAAAACAAAAAGATCAAGAAGGGGTTAATACAAATCAATCAATAAAGATTTATATGCGATATACATTCATGAAGAGGAAGACGCTAAGTTAGCTTCCCTACACATATGCATTACATGAAGAAGGGATGACAAGCCCTAACTCACATAACACATATTATGTAATGGATAAGAGGAGATGTGAAGCTCCCCCTACACACGTATATCATATAAAGAAGAGTTGTCAAGCTCCTCAATTTATAATATACTCAACATGAATCTATATGTAGAAGAGATGTAAGCTCTCCTTGCATATAGGAAATACATACCAAAACATTTTTTTAATTTTTCTTAAACAAAAATTTTTAAAGGTATCAGAGCTCTTGTAAAGCAAACAAATTTTTAAGATACCAAATTGAAAATAATCATTATTGTAAAACATATTGATACCAATTGAAATTTAACAAATATGAAGTTGAAGCATTTTGATATCAATGGTAAACATAATGATCAAAATTTTTATTTTATTTTTCATCAAAAACTTTGTGCTTTTAAAAGTGTGAACCAAATGAAAGTTAAGCACATGAAAATCATATATATGTATGAGAAATGAGTATACCAAGTGAAATTGATACATACATATATAAGAAAATAAAATATGAGTATATACAAAAATTATCAATTTAGATACCAATTGAAAGAATTCAATGATACCAATTGACATAACAATAAGATCAAGTGTATATCTCATAACCTACCACCCTTCATATGCTCAAGATAGAAGATTTTCAATGAAGCATACAGGGCATAATCGCCCATCCATCCTCCCATGAATGGCAGTGGTTTTCAAAAATAGATTTGAAAAATAAGCTTTGTTTGAAAAACTCTACCAAATGAAGAACAATTAACTAGTTAAAATAATTTTTGAAAAACTAGTTAAAGATCCTTCAAAAACATGAAGTCATATGTTTTTCATGAATTATACTAAATACATAAAAGTTCAAGCACTCATAGTCCATAAAGCTCAAAAAGTGTTCATGAATCAAAGTCATGACAAAATAAATAAAGTGTGAGTGTTCAAAAGTCATGTAAGTAGCATTTTCATGAAAATGGACATTGAAGCTCAAATCATGAATAACATTTTATAAAACATGAAAATTTATTTTAAAAAAATATTACACTTCTAGGCATATGTATGATTTATCCAATCCTAACAATACACATACATATCCCAAACATAAAAGAGACTATCAAATGTATTTGCATGAAGGCAAGAGACTCACGGATATACATGTATATTTATTAGATTTGAATAAAAGATACATATACATGAAGTAAAACATAAAAATTGGCAAAACAAGTATAAATGGAAGAATCATCAAAACTAGGCTATACTGTTGGCCCAAAGGCCCATCACTCTAGTTTTGATGATGATCAACTCATGAAGTTATGATTACTAATGATCTTGTGTTTAATTAGTGACAGATTCATTATCAAGATCTTAGTAGGTGTGGAGCTTCAACAAAGGATTTAAAGTCAAGTTGGAAGCTAGCACCGGTTGATTCACGAGCCTATGCATCAAGACCACATCTAGAGATGAGCTCGGTGGATTGCACTTGGACCAAGTCAAGAAGATGAGAAGCCTTCAAGGGAAGACTTCAAGAAGTTGAAGACTTGTGTCTAGGTATAAGATTTGTATTTTTATTTTAGATAAAATGTAAAGGATAGAATAGTTGGTGGATTGCTCAAGTTATATCACACACACACTCTTGATAGAACTCTTGATAGGATTGCTTTCATAAAAGATTTCTATGTCTTAGAAAAGAATTTTTATTTTGGAAAAAGATTTTTTCTTTGTGACAAAATATCTACTTTGGTTTTTGGTATTTCTATTATACACATCTTTAACCAAAACCAAGTTATATGCTTAATGACAAAAACATAGATATATCATTATGATTGTGTAGTGGATCATATCCATACACACTATACTTTAAATCAACTCAAATATCTTGTTTTTGTATTTTGTGAAGTTATGGAAAAACAAGTTTTAGAAAAACATATTTTTAGAAAAACAGTTTTTATTGTGATTAAAACTATTTTTTAGATTTACTGTGAATTTATGGGATTTTTATTGAGTGAAAAGACCTATTTTCAAATCCCGTAACTGTGCAGACCTGGAACTGGCTGACAGGCCTTTCCGGTCGACCGAGTCGGTCGACCGCTCCATGGCCGGTCGATCTCGCGGTCGACCGACGTGCACAGACTTGTGCACGTCTGGCAGCACAGTGGCCGGTCGACCGGGACGGTCGACCGCTGGAGACTGCGGTGCTCACGGGTAGATTCGGTCGACCGGGCCGGTCGACCGCAGAGCCCCAACGGTCGGAGTTTTGACCGTTGGCGGTCGACCGACCCGGTCGACCGACTGTACTGACAGAACCCAACGGCTAGGTTTCTGGCAGCCTATAAATTGGGGTTTTGTCATTGTTTTCACACACGATTTTTGGAGACCTTAGAGCCTGTTTTCTCATATTCATTTCAGAGGTTTTTCTCCACAAAAATAGTGAGCTAATACTTCCAATCAAGAGGGAAGATTTTATAAGAGTGTAAAAGTGATTTCTTGAGATTTTCACCAAAGATTCTTTCCTTACTTTCTCACACAAACACTTGAGCATCCATTGAGCTATTCATCCTATAGGTGTTGTAGTGAGAGCTTTTGTAGGTGATCAAGTGTTTAGATCACCAAGATTTCATCTTGTACTTTGAGGAGACGGGCAAGTGTGCTCGTGGTTGTTTAGGGTTCGGGTGCGAACTCTTGTAGCTTGAGGTGCGGCCTCGATGAGCCGGTGGGCTTGTGGTGTGTAAGGGACTTTGGGAGTCCGAGGGCTTGTAGGTGTTGCGGCACCAAGGAGAGATCCGGTTGGATCGTGCATAGTGGAAATCCTTCGTGTGTCGAAGGCGGGGATGTAGAGCAAGTGTGCTCGAACCTCGAAACAAACCCTTTGTGTTTGCGATTGCTCACTCTTGCTCTCTTACTCTTTTTGTCTCACTTATATCTTGCATTACTTTATAGTCTTTATCTCTTATATGCATGATATACCTTTGTGCTCATAATTGCTATACTTGCTTGGGATTGTTATTAACACTAGTATTCAACCAAGAGAGCCAACGCGACACCTCAACCCATTCAAGGGGAATCTAGAGGAGTTTGTCCAGAGCCTCGCAAGGGGAATTCGGCAACACTCTTGTGTTATACATAAGTGTTCAATTAAAAGAAGTTTAATTTGGTCAACTTAGTTTTAATTCCGCATTATTTGTTCATAAGTGACCATTAGATTAGCCATCACCTATTCACCCCCCCTCTAGGTGATCTTACATATACATGTGCATATAGTGAGTACAAGTGAACAATGAAGTGCAAACGTATATGAATCAAATGTGGCTCACTACTTGTACATGTATAAATCCAAGTTTTGACAAATACTACATCTAAACAAGATTTTACCACATGAAGAACAAAACCTAAAACATGAACATGCTATATGATTTCACAAATGAATAAGCATGTACATAAATAAAATAGGAGTTTAGAGATTGTTACCAACTCCAAAGCTCCATACATGGTGGTTGTCCCACCAAACCTCCTTGATAGCGGTGCTCCAAATATGTGTCCTTTTAGTTCAATTGCACCCACCATCAAGGCACCAAACCTCTCACGTTTTGTGAGAGACCTCACCTACATCAAAAGCAAATGGTGGGGGTTTTGGTACCCATTTTTTCTTGGGTCCTTGAGGGTTAGTCTTCTTGTAAGGCACCCAAACATTTTTATTAGCAAAATTTGAAACATGCAACTTATCAAAACAAAATTTTGCTAGATGGCCTTTGCGGCCACAATGTGTACATACGTACACCTTAGTATGCTTATGTGTGTGTGAATGATCATGGTGTGCAACATAAGCATATGCATGATGGGTATGATGTGCATGAACATGTGGAGTTTGTTTCTTTGAAAACATTGACTCCAATCTAGTATGGTTGAATGCACACGAGTTCAAAGTTGAACTCAAATTATTAATTTTATCTTTCAAACATTAATCTCACTAGTGGTGACATGTAAAGCATGGTGAGATATAGAATCATTTTTCTTCCTTTTAGAAATATTTTCTTTTTCTTTTTCACAAATCTTTCTTTTTAAAGAATTATTTTCTTGAAAAACAACTTCTTTTTGTTTTTCCACCAAAGCAATTTTATCTTTCAAAATCGTGTTCCCTTCACAAAGATCATTTAATTTAGACATAAGGGAAACATTCTCATTTTTTAAAACTTTATTTTCTTTTTCTAAGCATGCAATGTTATTCCTAAATGAATCATGTTCTTTATGCATGCAAGCAATATCCTTTTTCAAATTTTTATTTTCCTTTTTAATCATGTCATATTTCTCAAGAAGTGTTTGACAAAATGAAGTGAGCTCATCATATGACATGTTATCATCTTCTACCTCGGATTCGGTAGTTACCTCAAGGGGGTTATCCCCTTGGACCATGTAGCACACATTGGAGATGTCGCTTCCAACGTCCGAATCGCTCCCGGCATAATATTGTTCTTTTTTGCCAAGGGAGAGGAGGGTGTTCCACACTACAAAAGCCAAATCAATGTTAGCAACCCTAGATAAGTAATCATCATTTAGGGTAGATCTTAAAGCATGTAGGGCTTTTGTATTAGCCTCAATATTCTTACCATTTAAACAATATGCATTATTAGTAGTGGCAAGATAAACATGATAACCTAGGGCTTTGAGGTACAAGGACATCTTCACCTTCCATATATGGATGTTAACAATGTCAAACATGGGTGGTGACATGAACTCCATTGTGTGTGTACAAAAATATTGTGATTAGCCTAAAAATGAGGATCTTTTACTCTAGGTTGTTAGACCAAATCAGAGTACCACGCTCTGATACCAATTGAAGGTTCACCTAGAGGGGGGGTGAATAGGTGAAGGCTAATCTAATGGTCACTTAATGATGAATGATGCAAATAATGCGGAAGCTAAAAACAATTATGACCAAATAAAACTTTTACACTAAACACTATGTATAACACAAGAGTGTTGCCGAATTTCCCATGAAGGGCTCTGGACAAACTCCTCTAGATTCCCCTTGAATGGGTTGAGGTGCCGCGTTGGCTCTCTTGGTTGAATACAAGTGTTAGCAAACAAACCCAAGCAAGTATATCAATTTAAGCACATAAGTATATCATGCATATAAAGATAGACAATAATTGAATGCAAGATATAAATAAGTAAGGGGGAGAGAGAGAGAGAGAGAGAGAGAGAGAGAGAGAGAAAAGGCAATCACAAACACAAGGGTATGTTTCGAGGTTCGAGCACACTTGCTCTACATCCCCTCCTTCGACACACGAAGGATTTCCACTATGCAAGATCCCAATGGATCTCTCCTCGGTGCCGCAACACCTACAAGCCCTCGGACTCCCTAGTCCCGTACACACGCAAGCTCACTAGCTCGCCGAGGCCGCACCTCGAAACAACCGAGTCCGCACCCGAACTCAAAACAACGAAGTCCTCACTAGGACCCAAACAATCGCGAACACACACGTCTGCCCCTTCAAAAAACAAAGATGAACTTTGGTGATCACAACTCTTGATCACCTAAAATCCTCTCACAACAAATCCCTATAGGTAGATATAGCAATGAAAAACTCAAGTGTTGTGTGAGAAAACTAGGAAAGAGATGGTGGAGGAAAAACTCAAGAAATTCTCTTTTACACTCTTGATAAAATCTTCCCTTTTGATTGGAAGTATTTGCTCTC
The DNA here is from genome assembly GCA_038442645.1 of Agave tequilana. NCBI lineage: Eukaryota > Viridiplantae > Streptophyta > Magnoliopsida > Asparagales > Asparagaceae > Agave > Agave tequilana. The sequence continues at coordinate 55,431 of JAVJIF010007016.1, read as the reverse complement.
TATTTTGTGGAGAAAAACTTCTGAAAAGAGTAGGAAAAACTGGCTCTAAAACAATCTCCAAATCTTGTTGAAAACAGCCCCCAAATGACCCTTTATATAGAGTCTGGAAAACTAGCCGTTGGGGCTCTGTCAGAGCTACCGGTCGACCGGTGCGGTCGACCGCCAACGGTCAAAATCAGACCGTTGGAGCCACGGTCGACCGCCTGGGTCGACTGACCCACTGGAGCTGAGAGTCGAACTCTCTATCGGTCGACCCGTACGGTCGGCCGAACTTTCCAGAGAGCTCTGCTCTCTGGAGCGGTCGACCGGCACGGTCGGCCGTCCTCCAGTACACAAAGGCGTGCACGTTTGTGCACGTCGGTCGACCGGTCCGGTCGGCCGACTCCAGGATTAGTCGACTTATAAAGGCTACTAGTCGACTTATCCGAAGCCTGAAACAGTTTTCTGGGATTAAAAAGTTTGTCTTTTTGGCTCAAATAAAATCCCATGAAATACTTAAAAATCTACAAAAATAGTTTAACCAATATACTTTGATAAACAAACATGCTTGCACAAAATCAAGGCATGTTATAAAAGATTGGACTATTTTTGTAACTTGAAAATATTTGGCTCATGATGAAAACTGTATTTTTCAAAACATGTTTTCTAAACTTTGTTTTTCCAAAACATCTTCAAATAAAAACTAGATATTTTGAACTCATTAAAGCATAGTGTGCATGGATATGATCCACTACACAATCAAGATGAAATATCTATGTTTTTGGCATTAAGCTCTAAACTTGGTTTTTGGATAAAAGATATGTATACATGAAAACCAAAATCCAAATAGTATTTTCTAAACTAGAAAATCTTTTGTAAAACAAAACTATCAAGAGTGTGTGTGCATGGTATACTTGAGCAATCCACCAACTATCTATCCTTTACATTTTATCTAAAACAAAAATAAAATCTTATACCTAGACACAAGTCTTCATCTTCTTGAAGTCTTCACTTGAAGGCTTCTCATCTTCTTGACTTGGTCTAAGCTTGATCCAAAAGCTCCTTGGATTACACCGCGCTAGCTTCAAATCTTGACATTTTATCCTTTGTTGAGCTATGCACCTACTAAGATCTTGATAATGAATCTGTCACTAATTAAATACAAGATCATTAGTAAATATAACTTCATGAGTTGATCATCATCAAAACTAGGGTGATAGGCCTTTGGGCCAACAAAAATCTGACGGACTCACAATTTCACCATCAATTTCAAAACAATACTTCATCTTTTCAACAAAATGATGAACCTATCAACTATGAAAAGATGCTTGAAGTCATGACTCAGGCTCAAAATGCTCGTAATCATGACATAGATATGATGGTCTAAACTCTATGTTCTCACCGTTTGGCTATTTTTGATGTCGTTAACCATTCTGTTAGAGCTGAAGAGTCATGTTGTTTTGGAAAACAAGGTTCCATTTAAGCACAATTATTTGAACTTGCCTAAACTCCAAATTTTGAAAATGATATTGATAGTTTGGTAAGTTATTCCTTTCCTAAAATAGAACTTCAGAATGAATATGATCCTGAACCTCAACTTAGTGATTCAATTCTACTTCCTGATTCAATAATGACTCCGGTGTCTTCACCTGATTTCAATCTTTTTCCTGAGTCAACATTGGATCCTGTGCCAATTCATCATGAAATTGAATCACCCATCTTTGATGATCATCAAATTAAACTTAACCAATTTCACACTTTTGAAAGTCCTATTGACAAATTGGCAAATTCTCATTTTTATGAAATTGAACTCAATGAGAAATGTAACCTAGATTCTCAAATTTGTGATCCAGTTCAAATTCCCGAATCAATATTGACTCCTGTTTTGTTACCCGACTTGAGTAATATTTTAGAGTCAGTTTTGATTCCCACACCTGTCATTCCTGAACTTGAATCACCAATATTAAGTCACACTCCATTGTGGGAAACTGAATGTGGACTTGAGTTTCAACTTCTTGATTTGGACCCACATCCTGAGCCAATCTCGACTCCTGAACCTTTACTTGACTTAAGTCACTTTCCTGAGTCGGTATTAGTTCCAGTACTTTCTGAGTCCAAGTCAATCATTCCATCTTTTCAAACTTCATTTTGGGACAAGGCGGTTAATAAAATTGACTCTAAAATTAATTATGAAATTTGAAAATTAGATGGGGTCAAATATTTAATAAAAATCATTCATGTATATATCATTTTAGTGGCTTATATTAGAGAAATTTCTGGTGTGTTCCTCCGAACTCCATGCAAAGTCGATTGGGCCGCATTTCGTTGACCAATCAGACCACCTCCGGAACCACCACCCTAAGGTAGTATTTTCCTTCCCTGTCTTCTTTTTCATGCATCTATGCATTAATTCATACATTGAGGACAATGCATGAGATGTGTGGGGGAGGGTTCTAACATAACTTAGGTTTTTCTTTTTATTAAAAAATAAAAAATTTAACATTTTCTTTACTTTTAAAAAAATTTTGAAAATAGAAACAATATTTTGACATATTTTTTGTAAGAAATTAAGTCAATTTTAAGGAATAGGAAAATCAAAATTAGGATTTCTTATACTTGGTCAAAATAAGATTATTTGTTTGATTTTTAGGGTTAGGAAGATAACTTGTCATAGTAATTTAGTCTTGATCTTTACCTTGATGAAATATTAGGAAGATAACTTATCAAAGTAATTTAGTCTTGATCTTTACCTTGATGAAATATGCACCCTTCATACACTTACACACTTAGGGTTCAAAAACAAAGATTCTTATGCCTTAAAAAAAATTAAAACAAAAGAAAAAAGAAAAAAAATAAAAGATAAACAAATCTAATTATTGATTAGCTAGGTGCTTTAGCCTAAGCAAGTCTTAGTATTTATGCGAAAGATGATTAGATAAGTTTGAGAAAAATATATATATATAAAAATCCTCTGATTAAGCTGGGTATTTGTGCCTAATAAAGCATAAGTATTCACGCTTAAAAGTGGTTCATATAATAAAATCCTTAGTTTTGTGGTCTTGTTTGCTCGAGTCTTAAGTCCTTGGGGTGTTTTCTCACCCGGTGCCCTAAGACCGTTTGGTTTGGGAGTCATCGATTAAAGGCTCGTTACATGGGCAGATTAGAAAGCCTAATAGAACTAAGGAATAATACCACAAAAAATATATATATAAATAAATAAGGCATAAGAGTTAGAGTTAATGAACCCTTAGTCAAAATTTTCACGGCCACAAGGTGCATATGACTTAGGGTAAAATAATAGACTAGATGAGAAGTACAATTTGACTCCTTACTTTGATTAATAACAAATTTTGAAAAGAAACTAAGTTTAGGAATGAAAAATTCAGTTTTCCTATAACTTATAGATTACTTAAATCTTACAATTATATTTCAAATATTTTTCTCTTTCAAAATGCTTTTCGAAAATACTAACTCTTTATTTTTCTTTCTTTATGGATTTTGTGGGTGTAATCCACTAAAAACCCTCACGAGACAAAACTCGTCCTCTAGGGGAAACCTAGAGGTTTAACGGCTTGTTGCACAAGCTCAGTGCAATCATGTGACCTGCAAAAGTGGTCTAATAATCTTTGATTTAGTTTTATTGTTTTGCTCGAGGACGAGCAAAAGATAGGTGTGGGGGTGTAATCGTACACATTTTTTGCATTCTTTTCATTACACTCCTACATTTATCGTGTAATAAATCTGCTAATTTCTTTATCTTAAATGTCTATTTTGTAGAAGATAATAATGAAGAGAAAGAGGATTAAACCAAATAAATACTAGTTAAAATCAAATTTAACTGGATCTATTTGGTTAGCTGAGGATGATCCCAGATCTAGTTAGAACAAATCAATGATTGGGGCAAATGTTCAGCTGAAGATCAGAGCAAATCAGAAAGATAACACCAAATGGAAACTAGTAAAATTCAGATTTCTTTAAATCTATTTTGGTTAGCTAAAGATCAATCGAGGATAATATCAAATACAGAGAGATAAATGGATAGAGGAAGATCAACGGATGAGATGAAGCAAGTTTGACTCTGATTCTGACTGGATATATTTCAGTATTTGAATCATATCTTTCGCTACTAAATCTCAAATCTTATGATTCAAGATGATCCAGAAAGAGGACTTACAGAGCTACAACTCTTATGTTGATCACTATTTCTAATTCTGTCATTTGATAAGTGATATTCAGCAATCAACATGCCAACAAACTGCAGATCAGAACTGAATATCCACATCAAATCAAGTTTGGAGATAAGGGAGGATTCAAATTCAGAAATAGCCAGCTTTCCCTATCTTCATACTCCTCTAATTTCTGCATTTCTTCTATAAATACCTGCAATCTCAAAGGCAAAAAGGACGACCAAGTAGAGAATAGAACTTAGGATAATTTATAGTTTGTAACTTAGGTTTTTAGTTTTCTTTTTATGTAATTTTTACTTTTCTTTATGTAACTGAGAGGAGAGATGACTTTCATGGAGGAGAAAAGAGCATTGTTTTTATAGGAAAATTGTTAGGGTTTCTCTAATTTTTCCTTTTTAGTCTCTTATATAATTTTCTTTTTCTCCTTCTAGAATCCAGAAAAGAGAGAGTGAGAGTGAGTAATCTTTGTAATTGGAGACGGTGACAACGCAATACAAGGATCGAGCTTTCAATCTTCATCTTCTCTTGTTCTAGTGCATTGTTTTTCTTTTAAGCTTTTACTTTCTTTTATTTCACTTCTACAATGAATTGTCTTTTGTTCTTTATTTCTATATCTAGCTAATTCATTAACATGACTAACTTTTAATTTTACTAACTACTAACTCTTAGGTGATTGCTGACTTATATGATTCTTGGGATACTATCTTCTTTCAAGTCTTGCAAATTACAAGTCTATATCACTCCCAATGAAGATCAGTTGCTTTTTATTCTTTGCAAATGCTAAGTTTTCCCTCCATATGACTCATGTGAGCCTCACTTAGAGCCTTTTCTTTAGAACAAGTGCCGTGATGGAACATGAAGATGGAGCACTTCACTATGTCAATGACTGCATTACAAGTTCTTATTTCATGCTTACTTTATTATAACTTTGATGGACTAATGAATCTTGTATGTTTCTTAGCATCGTTAAAAGTGACTATCCTTGTTCCACTAATGAAGATCTATTTAGGGAGCCAATGATTCAAGGAGGTAAACAGCTTAGATGAAAACACCTTCGACATGGGACAACACAAGGACTTGGTAAAGCAAGACATACCATTGCCGATGATTCAATATGAGGCATGCATCACCCAACGAGAGTAGTAAGTTAGTAAATTATAATGTTAGTTAGTCATGGTTTCTCTTTATATTATTCTTAAAAATCTCTCTTAAAAATCTCTCTTCTAAAAACTTCTTCTTTTTCAAACATCTCCATTTTCCTCCATCTTTATTCTCGTTTCTTCTTTTCTTTTACACAACACCCAAAAGATTTTCCACTCACCTTCCACATCGTTTTATTTTCCATTTCTTAAAACAAAGAAGAACCTTCGTTTTTCTTCATAAAGATTTCAATACAAACCTTGAATGCTTCTATCGCTAACCCTCCCTGCAGATATGACCCGTCCTAGCTTATGCTACGAACGGTAAATCGGAAGGAGCAAATTAAACCTGCATAACATTCGAAGTTCTTGATCATCAGTACATGACAACCAACGGTTTACTCTAAACCTCTTTTCAATACAATTAATCCTTCCGGACACTACACTCTTGGGTTACATATAGTGTGTTACAATTGAGTTTTAAATTCTGCATCATTTGACATTAGATTAGCTAGTATACCTATTCGCCACCCTCTAGGTGTATTTCAATATAGACAAGAATAACACACAAAATGAGTAAATCACATATGTGTTTGTCCTATGCTATATGCAATATCATATGTGCACCTCAGTTCAAATCACAACAACAGAATAAAATATAGCATCTTAGAATTGAATTGATACGTGCCTAAATGTAATTGTCTAAACTGTTTTAAAAGCGTCCAATTACTGTATTTTAGTTCTTTAATTTATTACAGTGTGTAGGTAATCAAAGAAGAAAATTAGTAGCAAAATATATCAATATATGCAACTTACAAGAACCCTGCAAAAGATGAAGTCTAAATGACACACAAATGCCGCGTTTTTGTGACTTTTCTTGGGTTTTTGCGGCACAATAATGGAAGCAGGGTCCCTGCTTCTAGAGCTGGGATATGCAAGCAAAAAAGAGAGTTCTGCAATGTTCAGTTTCGCAAAAATTTACCTGCACACCAAAATAGAAAAGAAAATATTAATAAAAATGTGAAATTAAAACCATTCTCATCCACGACAACGGCGCCAAAATTTGATCCGGGCAGAAACAAGCACTTGAAAATGTGTGTTATTAAATAGTGTAAAAGCGGGTGTGCTAATATTCTCTCGATACTTCCGTTATAGTATTAGCTCAACAGGTTGAATCTACAGGGACGGGAGGCAATAGAAGCATTAACAACTCTTATTCACGTCAGTTGTTAACAATTTTTTTCTTTGTTAAAGATTGAGAAAAGAAAAAGAAAAGAAATTCAGAAGTGATAGATAGAGAAGATAAGGAAAATGGCGATGTGAAAACAAATAAAAAGTGGCTGTGAATCGGTGGAAGAAAACAAGAAAATAGAAATAAGATAAAATAAAATAAAATAAGAAGAGGTTTTAGAAAATGGTTTTAAAAACAAAATAAAAAAAAGAAGAAGAAGTAGAAGAAATAGGAGATGGAAAACAACATGAAATAAAAATGGTATTTTTATGTTGAAGAAAAGATTTGAAAACAAAATAAAAAGAGAAAAAGATTCATGACAACTAATTACTAAATGCTCCACTAATCATGCTAACATCTTTGTGATAGTTGCTTCACATAGATTCTTGACCATCACTAGTCCTTGGCTTCAAAAAGTAATGCAAAGTATCGCACATAAGATGATTCCTCACATACAAAACTTGCATCAAGAGCAAGCAAATACAAATCTTAGATCATCAAAAACATTAGAAGTAAGCATGAAATAAGAGTGAGTTAGCTTGGCTAGTGAGTTAGCAGGTTAGATGTTAGAATCCATCATTATGAGCCATCGATGGCTCTTGCAAGAGCAAGGCCTTGTAGATGTTATTAGATTCATGTGGATTATCAAGAAGAGGTTAGATGATTAGTGGTTAGTAGTTAGATTACCATGAAATAAAAGTTAGCTAGTCATATTAGAGGTTAGAGAAGAAACAATTGAAGAAAGGAGCAAGATTACATAGATTGTCACATCTCTTACATCATTCTTTCTCTCTCTGACTCATCTCTGCCCTAATACATGAATCTTAAAGAAAATGAAAATACAAAAAAAAGAAGAAAAAAGAAGAACACCTACACTACACTACACTAAATAAGAGGAAACCTAGCCTACTCGCTGATCTGCTTCCGTCTCAGGTCTCTGCAGGGACATATATAGGTAATAGGAGGTTCTAAAAGACGAGACGAGGCCATGCGTAAAAAATCAACGCGTGGCTCGCCAAGATGGCCGCGAAAACACGGCCTAACCGCATTTTCATGGCCATACCAGAGACTTAGGTCCCTGATTTTGACGAGCGGTTTCGTCTCGCTTCGGGGACCTTTCCGGTATTTTCAGATTTGGGTATTTGCATTCAAATTTTCGTTAGACATGCGCCAACGTCTAAATTTAATGTATTTTCTAGAAACTCTCTAGCTTTGCCTCTAAGAAATCTGAATTTAATTACCTAAAAATGAGTTTAATTAAACTCTCATTACCCTTTTGCCCTTCTAGTCTTGAATATCTACAAAAGAGACCAAAACACGGTTTAAAAATAATATTTTATTCATAAATCAGTAGAAAAATGTGATATAAAAGTGCGATATTGTAGACTAATCACCCCTCTCCTTATGCCTTTTGACTGATTTATCGCCCTGGCTTGGGCCATCTCGGGCCTCGCCCGAATGCACCCTTTCTCCTTCCTGTCACACTTTGACCCGGTTCACGTCCCATTACAGTTTTTCTTAAAAATCCACCTCACGATTAGCTCTCTACCAAGCTTATCCCTGAAACTCCACCTCAAATTGAGTTTTCTTCCTTCAGCTTGTATAACCTTTCACACTTCTCTTCTTTTAGGATTACCTGATCTTCTTAGCTAACTATGACGATGCCTTATTGCATTTAGATCTGGCATCCTTCTTCGTCGAGCACCCCTATGTATATAAGATTATACCGTGCCTCGCCTCCAAAGCATGCAACATCCCATATTTTCCTATAATCTTCACTGTCCGAGTGCCGATGACATCGCTCGTCGAGCCATTCATCATCTTGACAGTCCCTTCCTCCTTCGCAACTAAGAAATTGATCAACTCTTTTTGAAAATATATATGAACCGTACTATCAGAATCAAATATCTAGTCTTTATTTTGAGAAGTGTTGTTTTCAACGTAGGAAGCCAATAATACTTTGGTGTCAACACCGCTCATTGTTGCGTCTTCCTCCATAGCTTGACCCTTCTTCTCAACCACTCTTGTTCATGCTTGCAATTATTCTTTCAACGACCTTCTCTGTGACAAAAATGACATGCCTTCGACGAGCCTGAACTTTTCTTTCCTTCACCTCTTCCTTTCCGTCACTTGACCACCAAACCTGATCCTTCCTCCTCTTGATTTGGTATTTCTATGATCTCATTAGATAAGAGAGTTGATGTGATCACCTTCAAGATAAGAGTTTTCTTACCGTAGAGCATGGTAGTAATGATGTAATCGTATGACTATGGAAGCAAACTAAGAAGTATTAATGTCTCATCCTCCTCATCGATCTTGACATCAATAATTAGAAGCTTGCTAATGATCACCTTATTGAAAAAATTTAAATGCTCCAAGACCGTTGTCCCTTCCTTCATGCGTAACCCATATAATTTTTTCTTGAGATACAGCTTGTTGGAGAAGCCTTTTATCATATACAACATTCTAATCTTGACCACAATTTCGTAATCATTTCTTCATTCATCATGTTATACATAATCTCGTCTGTGAGATATAGTTGGATCGCGCTTGCCACTTTCAGATCCATCTCCTCCCAATCCTAATCTGATATATCTGCAGGTTTTCCTGACTTTTCCTGCAAGGTCTTATGAAGATCTTGTTTCACCAGCAACGCCTTCACCCTCTTTTGCTATAAACTAAAGTTTCCTTTGTCATTGAACTTCTCGATCTCGAACTTTATCATAGAACTTCCTATCTTCGACATATCACGTTTCTCTATCCTTTAACTTTGATATCAATTTTTGACGCTCTGTACTAATTATTGTGTGCAGCAAAAAATCTTGGTGATATGATGAGTACTTGTAAAAGGAAAACCATTATAGAGCAAACTAGCAATACCTGTTGGCCCAAAGGTTACAATTCCCGGGTTACGTGTTTTGATGATAACAAACGATATAAAAGCTATTTGGTACTAATAGAAGCTCAAGAATGAATTTCAGGTTGGTACAGGTATTGATGGCTTAATTCTCAAGTATGGGATATTAGGCTCTAACTAAATCACTGCTCAAAGTCAAGTTTCAGAGACGCCTGCTTGTAGACTCATCTTATAGATTTTTTTTGTTAAAGATTAGTATATATGTTTGAAGCTAAAAAACACACACACATAAATTGCACGTTTTTCAAAAGAATGTTTTTAGCTTTTGATTATCAAACTTTTATAAAATATACTTTGTTTTATAATCAGTATACTTAGTTTTCTATATTTCAAAAGCCTTACAAAAATCTTTTCAAAACATAACATATTTTCAAAATATATTTTAGGCTAGTTTTTTGTTTTGACCAAGGTCGGTCGACCGGGCGGTCGACCGGGCCTATTACAGGCCAGAACAGTCGATCGCACGATCAACCGGAGTTCTGGCAATTGGGGGTGTGCACGTTGTGCACGTTCTCGGTCGACCGAGCGGTCAACCGACTGTAAGCAGGTTTAGCCTCGATTTGTCACGGTCGACCTACCAGTCGACCGGAGGGCTAACAGCAAGATTTTTTGAATTTGCCGGTCGACCGGTCGGTCGACCGGCCGGTCGACCGCCAGTCTGCCAGTTTGGCATAAATGGCTATATTTTTTTAATAGGATGTTTTAAAACATGTTTAAATTAAAAAACATGGTAAGCTGTATTAGAGGGTCAATTTCTATCTCTTTTATGCTAGTAAAACTATTCTATGTTTGCTCTTCTAAAACCCTATATAAAGGGGCTATTAGGGTTGAGTTTAATATAAAAAAAAAAAATCAAAAATCAAAGTTTTGGGATTTCAAGTGAAAGAGCTTTTGTTTTCAGTTTTGTGCTATTATTTTCAAAAGTCTTCTTCAAGTTTTGGTTCCTAAAATCTCTCTTCTATTTTTAAATTTCACTTACAAAACCTTGAGCTTTAATCTTATATATTATTCTCTAGAGTTTTGTAAAGAAGTGTTTTCAAGAGAAAGTTTGTGGTCTTTTGATTACCCAGTACTTATTGTATTGTTTCTACGCTACCTCTCGACTAGAGGAGTGTGTTGGGGAGTTGTGTGCTCCATAGTGGTTGTAATTCCTTTGGTGGAAAGTTCTAGTAGATTGAAAATCCTTCTCTTTGTTTGCGATTGATTTCTTGTCTCTCTTATCTACTTTATATTCATTCATTCATTGTCGGTCTATACTTATTACAACAAGATTGCATTGAGCACCTCAAGCTCTTATCTAGAGGAATCACAAAGAAGAAGTTCAGAACCCTTCACGGGGTATACGGCTTCTAATCTTGCTTTGAGTGATCGTTTGCATCATCTCATTTTATTTTGCATTGAATATTGAATTGATTAGCCTTACACCTATCACCCCCCTCTAGGTGTAATTTCAATTGGTATCAGAGCAAGGTCTCTAGTTTTGACTTAATATCCTTAGAGAGATCCTAATTTGTTAAGCGTTATATTAATTTCTTCATTCATCCACTAGTAAAAATGGCCGACAATATTAGGACCCCTCCCAAGTTTGATGGCCTTAACTTTCCCATATGGAAAGTTAGGACGACTGTATTTTTGCAATCCCTAGGAAGCCGAGTGGCAAAGGCGTGACCAAACCCTATAGTGCACCCACCGGTGATGATGACACTTGGTTTGATATTACCGCCAAGAAATATGAGGCTAATTCAAAGGCTCAAAATGCCTTGTTTATAGCCTTGAATGAGGATGACACTATAAAGGTTATTCATTGCAAATCTGCCTATGAGATTTGGCAAAATTTATTGGTCACTCTTGAGCGAACATCACAAGTCAAGAGAGCTAAAATTGATCTCTTGCGTTCTCAATATGAAAACTTCAAAATGCATGAAAATGAATCTATTGATGATATGATTACGAAGTTTACTAAAATATCTAATGGTCTTTCCTCTTTAGGTGATGAAATCAACAATGATCAAAAGGTCCGGAAGGTCATTCGTGCACTTCCACCGTCTTGCGAAGTCAAAGCCACCACATTGAAGGAGTTGAATGACAAAGATGAGATGGAGCTCATTGCTCTTATCGGCAACCTTAAGACTCGTGAGATGGAGAGAAAGGCAATGGCGCCACAAAAGAAGAAGACTATTACTTTCAAGTCTACTCCCGCCATCTCCGACGATGAAGAAGAAGAAGATGATGATGAATAACTATCTCTCCTCGTAAGAAATGTAAGAAGAACATACAACAAAGCAAAGTACAACCATAGGAGACGATGCCAAGGAAAGGAGGATAAGAAAATCATCTGCTTTAACTGTCGAAAACCTAGAGACATCATGGCCGAATGTCCAGATTTCAGAAACAAGCTATCTTCTTCAATCAAGCAAAAGAAGCCATTCATGAAGAAAGCTCTCAAAGCCATATGGGATTCAGAAAGTAAATCCAAAGAAGAGGTAGACACAGCAAACATGTGTTTTATGGCAAATACACCCAAGATAAATTCTGAACCATCTATTGATGATTGTGAATTAACTAAAGATATTATAGTAAATGCATTTGTAGAACTTTCAGATAATTATAATTCTTTAAAGAAAAATTTTCTAAATGTGAAAAAGGAAAATGAAGTTCTTCAAAACAAAGTTATTACTCTTTCTAAAGAAAAAGATGATTTGTCATCCATTCTTTTATCAACACAAAAGGATTTTGATGCATACAAGATTTCATGTAAAGCTAAGTTTTTCAAGATTGATGAAATAGAATTTCTATCTTAAAAACTAAAATCAACAATTTGGAAAGTGTTTTAAAGAAATGTGAGTTTAATAAAACTAAATTAGAAGACATGTTTTTCAAGAAAAATGCTTCAAAGAAACATATTCATACTACACATGCTCACACTTCTAAATCACACACCAATCATGCTTATGCACATCATGCTTTCATGTATGATAGAATTTATAAATGTACTTATTATTATTGAGATGGTCATCTAGCTAAATTTTGTTATGATCGTATAAATGGTACTAATAATCATGTTTGGATTTGAAGTACTAATGTCATAGGACCCAAGAAAATATGGGTACTAAAGTCAACAACTCTATTATTTGATGCAGGTACACACCAAAGCTCCAAGACGTAGGGAGCGGTGATATCTTAATAGCGGTTGCTTAAGGCACATGACGTGGGCATCAACAATTTTACAACCCTATCAAGGTACGATGAAGGTAGCACCGTCACCTTCGGAGATGATTCCAAGGGCAAGATTATCGGTATAGGTAACATCAAGAATGGTGCATCTCCCTTAATTGAAAATATTGTTTTAGTTGATAGTCTTAAATATAATTTACTTAGTATTAGTCAACTATGTGATCGTGGTTTCAAAGTTATTTTTGATGATTCTTCTTGTAACATTTTTTTATTGTAAAACCAATGATTGCTCTCTTCCCGAATTTCGTGAAAATAATGTATATATTATTGATGTGTTAAATTTAGATTGCAAAGCTAAATGTTTAAATACTTTTGATGAGGATCCATAGTTATGGCATAGAAAATTAGGCCATGTATCTTTTGATCATATTTCTAGAATCAATTCTAAGGAATCGGTGAAGGGTATTCCTTACTTGAAGTTTGAAAAGGACCGTATTTGTGATGCGTGCCAACTTGGGAAATAAACCAAGTCCTCTTTCAAACCAATCAAGGATATCATGACATCTGGGCCATTAGAATTGATCCATATGGATTTGTTTTGTCCTACAAAAACTAAAAATTTAAATGAAAATCGCTATTTTTTTGTTTTAGTTAATGATTTTTCCCATTTTATATGGATTTTCTTTTTGGAACATAAAGATCAAATTTTTTCACATTTTAATGTTTTTTGAAAAAGGGTTGAAAAGGAAAAAGGTTTTTCGGTTTTGCGCATAATAAGTGATAGAGGTGGTGAGTTCATCAACAATCCTTCATCACTTATTGCGTAGAAAATGGAATTAGGCATGAGTTGTCTTATCCTAGAACTCCACAACAAAATGGAGTCGTTGAAAGGAAGAATCGTACTCTTCAAGAAGTAGCTAGGACTAAGTGAATATGGGCTCCCACAATACTTATGAGATGTGGCCGTAAACATCACATGCTATATATCGAACAGAATTTATTTTTATAAAAATTCTTCTAAGACTTCTTTTGAAATCTATTATTCAACAAAACTCAATGTTTCGTATTTTAAAGTTTTTGAATGCAAATGTTTTATTTTGAATACCAAAGATAACTTGGGTAAATTTGATGCTAAGACTTTTTGAAGCTATTTTTGTTGGTTATTCTAATACTAGTAAAGCTTATAGATTATTCAATAAATCCTCTCTTACAATTGAAGAATCTATGCATGTTAAGTTTGAAGAATCTGATGCTTTTGTTAAGAATGTTGTAGAGATTGACACTTTAAGTGAAGACATGAAGAAAGTATCCTTGGAGGACTCACCCATCCAAGAAGACAAGTAAAAACTTAATAGTGAAGTTCAAGAGGATGAGGTGGAACTATCTCAATCACTTCCAAAAGATTGGAGATATGCTACAAGTCATCCCAAAGATCTCATCATAGGTGATGTATCAAAGGGAGATCTACTCGCTCCAAACTCCATGATTTGTGTGGTCACTACACTTTCATTTCTCATATTGAACCCAAAAATTTTCTCGAAGCCGAGGGCGACTCATATTGATTGCTTGCAATGCAAGAAGAGCTCAATCAGTTTGAGCTCAACCAAGTTTGGCATCTTATTTCTAGACCCCGTGATAGACTAACGATTGGTACTAAATAGATTTTTAGGAACAAGTTAGATGAGTCGGGAAATGTTATTAGGAATAAAGGTAGATTAGTGGCCCAAGGTTACACCCAAATCAAATGAATTGATTTTGAGGAAACCTTTGTACCCGTAGCGCAACTTGAAGCTATACGGATCACACTTGCTTTTGCTTCTTATAAAAATTTCAAACTTTTTCAAATGGATGTTAAAAGCTCATTTTTAAATAGTTTTATTGAAGAGGAAGTATATGTTGAACAATCTCCCGGATTTGTTGATCCTGTACATCCAAATTTTGTTTTCAAACTAGATAAAGCTTTGTATGGTTTAAAACAAGCTCCTAGAGCTTGGTATGAAAGACTTTCAATTTTTTTCTTTCAAATGATTTTGTTAAAGATAAAGTAGATACTACTTTGTTTACTAAGTATGTTGATAGTGACATTCTCATTGTTCAAATTTATGTTGATGATATAATTTTTGGATCTACTAACGAAATACTTTACAAAGAGTTTGAATCATGTATGCAGAATGAGTTTGAAATATCTATGATGGGAGAGCTAAACTACTTCCTTGGACTCCAAATCAAGTAAAGGAGTGATGGGATCTTTATAAGTTAAGTCAAGTATACAAAGTAACTTATCAAGAAATTCAGACTTGAAGGGACAAAGACTAGCAAAACTCCCATGGCTACCACAATCAAACTTGACAAGAAGGAACAAGGTAAAAGTGTAGACATAAAACTTTATAGAAGCATGATTGATAGTTTGTTGTATTTAACGGCTAGTAGGCCGGATATCATGTTTAGTGTATATTTTTGTGCTAGATTCCAATCTTGTCCTAAAGAATCCCACTTGATTGCGGTAAAACGCAGTATTCGATACCTTAAAGGCACTATTGGAATGGGTCTATGGTATCTGAAGATCGGACAATTTTCAATGACGAGTTTTTCAGATGCTGACTATGCAGGTTGTTGATTGCTAAAATGAAAGAACAATCAAAGAGTTAAGAATTTACTATGTAGCTTGTGGCTAACGGGTCGTGTCCACGAGGAGGAATACGATGGAAGCTTTTCGGTGATTCATTTAAAAACAAAGAATTGTGTTCGTTTTTTTTTAGTTGAAAAGAGAATGGAAAGAAGGAGATGATTAAAAGAGAAATTTCAACTTTTAGAGAAGGCTTTGGAGATGGTGATTTAAAAGCTTGAAGATTATTTTGTTGATTATAATAAGGAAGAAAATCTGGGCTACTCAAAAGCTTATTCTTCTATTGAAATCCTAAGTGCCTGAATTGGATCATAAGCAAAACTTAAAGTTGATTTTTAGAAAGTTTGAAGTAAAGCACATAAGATGGTTGGAAGAGTTCACTCTTTTCTTTGAAAAATCTTTTAGAATCGAATGTTAAATCATCAAGCGCGAAGAAGCAAGAATGAAGTAAAAACAGTTCAAGAAACGTTCATGAAAGAAGTAAGAGTTTAACAATCCAAACCCATCCTCATGTGCCTTTAAGAACACTTTCAAGAAGAAAGGCTCTAAGCAAGGCATGCAAATGATTCATTGGGTCTTTTTCTTTAAAACAAGAAGAGAAGAAGAACTAGAGAGAGTTACAATAGTGAGCCCAGAAAATCGTTTTAGTTACTCATGGAAAACAGCGAAGAAAGCAAATAAATAATGCAAGCCATACCGTAATACGAGTGGAAGAAAAAGCAGCTCGATTCTTGTATTGATGTCACTTCAATCTTCAAGTACAAGCACTCAATTCCTCTCTCTCACAAGTATTGATACTGGACTACAAATTAAAAAATAAGAATACAACTTTTGCACTATCTAACAAAGAGCGTAAATCCTTAGAAAATAAACACAAATTCTAATCCTAGTCCTCGCTCCATTTTGCTCTGCTGAAACTGATATTTATATGAAAAAACCAAAATGGGGGAATCCCGAGAAGATTGGGGGAGCAAACGCTCCCCCAACTGATGTAACAAGGCCGCGGAAACGCGGCTTGGGCCGCGGAAATAGGTGGCCACACCTAGTTGGCTGGCTCCCCTGGTTTGGTGAATTTCCCGTATCTTCTTCTGGTTTTCTTGTTTCTGCTCCAAAAGTTGACGAAACAGCCTTTGATTGTTTAGCTTCGACGCTTGATTGAGGGAGGATTCTTCTCAACCTCTTGATATGCCAAGATTTTGCCCTAATTCCTTGATTTCAAATTTATTCTGAATTAAATCAGAATTTGGTGGGATTTTGGGCTTGTTTCTCTTTTCTTTCTTTTAGCACTTGGGCATGCATTTAACAAAGAAAAAGAAGACTTATTAATAGGATTTATTAGCTAAAAAGTATGGTAAGGTGACAATGTAAATGCAATATATGTGACTAATCACACCCCCACACTTATCTTTTGCTCGCCCTCGAGCAAAACATCAGACTAATTCTAATCAATTATTGGACAACTTTCGCAGGTCACTCGATTGCACTGAGCATGTGCAATAAGCCGTTAAATCTCTAGGTTACCCCTAGAGGACGAGTTTTGTCTCGTGAGGGTTTTCAGTGGATTGCACCCACAAAATCCATAAAGAAAGAGAAAAAGGTTAATATTTTCGAAAAGCATTTTTTTAAAGGAGAAAATATTTGAAGTATATTTGTGAGAGTTTAAGTAATCTATAAGTTATAGGAATATCAAATTTTTCATTCCTAAACTTAGTCTCTATTCAAAAACATGTCATCAATTAAAGTAAGGAGTCAAATTGTACTTCTCATTTAGTCTATTAATTTACCCTGAGTCATATGCACCATCGTGACGTGAAGTTAACTAAGGGTTCTTTAACATTAACTTCTATGCCTTATTTATATTTATTTTTGGTGAAATTTATTCCTCAATTTCATTAGGCTTTCTAATTTGCCCATGTAACGAGCCTTCAGTCGGTGACACCCAAACCGGACAGTTTTAGGGCACCAGGTGAGAAAACGCCCCTAAGGACTTAAACACTCGAGCAGATAAGGCCAAGAAACCAAGTTTTTTTACTTATAAGATGTATCCCTTTTACGCGTGAATACTTATGCTTCATGAGGCATAAATGCCCAGCTTAATCAGAGGATTTATATACATTTTTTTCAAACTTATCTAATTATCTTTTGCATAAATACTAAGGCTTGCTTAGGCCAAAGCACCTAGCTAATCAATAATTAGATTTGTTTATATTTTTTCTCTCTTTTTCATAATATATTTTTTTATAAGGCATAAGAGTCTCTGTTTTTAAACTCTAAGTGTGTAAGTATATTTAGTGTGCATATTTCATCAAGGTAAATATCAAGATTAAATTACTTTCACAAATTTTCTTCCTAACCCTAAGCATCAAACAAGTTATCTGACTTTGACCAAGTATAAGAAATCCTAATTATAATTTTCCTATTCCTTAAAATTGACTTAATTTCTTACAAAAAATATATCAAAATATTGTTCTAACCTTTCAAAAAGTTTTATATATATATATATTTTTTCTTTTTCTTTTTATTTTTATTTTATTTTTATATATATATATTTGTCATGTTAGAACCCTCCCCCACACTTATCTCATGCATTCTCCCCAATGTATGAAAGAAATGTATAAATGCATTGTAGGCTGTCTAAAAAAATCACCAAGACAAGCCACCAAAACGCAGAGATCCAAGACCCAGACGCAAGGCTAAATGTGACAATCAAGACGCGAAAGTCCAAACCCGCGTCTCAGCATTAAGGCACGCGGGCCCGACACCCGCATCTCAGCCTCAAGACGCGAGAGTCCGAACCCGCATCTCAGAACCAAGACGCGTAGGGTCCAAACCCGCGTCTCAACCTCAAGGCGCTAGGGTCCAAACCCGCGTCTCAACCTCAAGGCGCTAGGGTCCAGACCCGCGTCTCGGTTACAACCACCCCGATTATGGCGCCGTTCACCGCCCATGTAGCGGGAAAGTTGGCCCTCATCGTGGAACACTTTTAGGGGGCACGATCACCCCCTAAACCTCTATAAATAGCCCCGTCACTATGAAGAGAGGGAGAACTTTTTGGGGAGGGGGCGATCAGCATCAAGGTCAAACTTCTGGCAATCGGCAACAAGAGGGCGACACAGAGAGAAAAGAAGCAGATCAACTCTTCAGTAAGTTCGCTGCGTACGAGCTAGCTTCCGCCTACCTTCTCTTCGAGAGTTTTGGTAGACAGAGCTGAGTTACTCTTTCTACCGGCCAAAGAGGAGATCCCAGAAGGACGGTCATCTGGTCAACGGAGAACAAGATTCACTCTCCACCGCCACACGAAGAACCCAGCATTAAACAAAGGGGGAATTCAAGATTCAATATTCTCCCTCCCTTGTAACCGGAAGATTAGTCTGTTGTAATTTTTCATCTGATTCAAGGGAATTTTACACCTCCTTCTTTTCCGTGTCATACAAGAGATGGCGACTCCGCTGGGGACTACTTTCGTCACTGACGAACAGATCGTGGCGCAGGATGACGTCCTCCGTAAGGGGAAGATGGTCGAATCACTCGTCGTCGAGTTCGACCAGGCGAAATATGAAGAGTTTCTCTCTTCTGGCTCCAAGAGCCCAAAGACCCGCGTCTGTCGCAGGGTCTCGACAGGGAATGGCCCCGAAGCCCGACCTGAAGCTCTCCTGGGCGCCGCTGCTGCTGCCCACCGTGCCCAGCAAAGTTCACGCGTCAACGCCTCTCAGAAGACCCGCGTGATCCCAAGCACAGTTGCTGTTGCGACCAACTCCGGCGCACAGAAAACCCGCGTCAACGTCTCTCAGGAGACCCGCGTGGTTAAACTCCCTGATGTTCAACATCAGGATGTTGTTGGTTTCTCTCCACCTCCTCGACGCAACCGGAATGCTGAGTGTCGACAGAGGAGACGTGCGCGTCAACTGCAAGTTGGAACCGTTGGTTGTCCAACTGAGGCTAGACGCGACGTACAATCTCGCGCCTTACCCGCGCCACGTCCAGTACGTGAAATCCGCGTTTGGCGCCCCAAACGCGCGACTCCTCAAGTTGAGTCCTCTGAAGACCAACTTACTAAGCGTCGAGACGAAGCTTCTACATCTCGTCCAACGCAAGAAGCACGCGCCCACAGGCGTGGGGCCCTGCAGCCCACTCTCTCTCACGCGTCTCAGCCCGGACGCACCAGGCAGCAACGCGATACTCGCGTCTCATCTCAACAGAGACGCCAAACGCGCGTTCCGCAGTTGCGACGCGGAAACCGCGTCCCTGAAGTCTGCGTCCATTCTGCACAGCACATGGATGCCTCCCGTCTTCGACGCTGTGAGGCTAGTCTCTTTGATCCCTCTTCTATGGATTTGAGGGATTATCTGACAAAGAAAAGAAGTGCCCACCAGGTCACTTCATCTTGCTGCTGCCAACGGCTCATCTCCATGCTTGCGGAGTGCCGTTGCGGGTCGAGTGTGCACCAGCAGTCTTTAGTTAGACAGCTGACCTCGATTCCCCCGTCAGCCAAAAGAAGGCGCTCCCATAGAAGGAGAGTTTTCTCTGACATTGAATACCCGGAGCTTACTGCGAACATGACAAGCAGGAGCAAGGGGAAACAACTTGCAGTCAGCTCAGGCGAGTCCGAGTCTGACTCTGAACCGGAAGGGGTGTATCAACACACTCGCACCCGGACGGGGGCCATTCCCCCAATTGACTATAATGCCTTAGCCCACGGCGTTAGAGTGAATGAGTCTCATTCCGCCGTAGCGGAATCAAGGGCTTCGAACTCTTCCGTCGAGAAGGAGACCTCTGCCTACATGACAGGCACTCCTGAGGAGACGGCAAGACGTATAGAGCAGGTCCAGAAAGCACAAATGGACATGATTATTTCTCAGCAGGCGTCGATTGACTCCCTCAAGCAGGCGATTGCACAACTGCTTGAAGACAGGAGGAAATCTCCTCCTAGGAGGTCAAAGGGCAAAGGGAGAAAGGGAGAGAACTCATCTTCCGAACCTTCTGAGGAAACGCAGTGATCTACGTCCGGCTCGTCCAAGTCCTCGTCGCAAGCGAAGGGCGACCGAGACCCAGGGAAGGCTCATGCTAAAAGGATGAGTCAATTGGAGGAACGCCTCAATGCCCTTGCCAGTCGCAAAGACCTCCAAGAAGCTGGAGTGGTCCGGCCTTATCCAGCTGAGTGGGATCTAGTCCCGTACCCTCCTAAGTTCAAGGCTCCAACCCTCCAAGCCTTCGATGGGAAGGGGTCCCCTAATCAGCACATCTACTACTTCAAATCCTAAACCGAGAATGTAGTAGATAATGACGCCATCCTGGCGCGACTATTCATCGTCACCCTAAAAGGGTTGGCCTTTGAGTGGTTCATGAAACTCCCGGAAGGTTCTATCAAGAACTGGGGCGACTTGGAGAAGCTGTTCCTAACACGCTTCTTTGAAGATGATTCCGAGGTCACAATGCCCACCCTGTTAGCTACGAGACAGCGAAAGGGAGAGTCCGTCAAATCTTTCGTGGAAAGATTTCGGAACGTGGCACTCCGGTGTCCAAGCGGTATGACCCAGGCCACCCTGGTGGAAACATGCCGCCACAACCTCCAAACCTCACTCCTTGCTCAAATAGGAGTTGCTGAAAGCCGCACCTGGAAACAATTAGTCCAACAAGGTGAACAGGCTGAGGAGATTGTTGCCCGCGTCAGGGCAGAAGAAGGCAAGCCTAGGCCAGAAAGGTCAACTAGGCGAGCGCCAGACACCTCCCTCCAGACGAAGCGGAAGGATAATTTGGCGACGGAGACCAAATCTCCCACCAAACCTCAACCAGCCAAGGCGAGTGGCTCTTCAAGCCAACCCCGCGCCAACAAGCAGTATTCCTTCAAGGAGGAACATGTCGATTCGCTCTTCAAGCTACTCAACAAGAGCAACCGACTGAAGCTCCCTAAAATTAGGCACCCGGAGGAAGTCGGCAAGACCGACAATCCCAACTACTGCATGTACCACAGGATGTTGGGACATCCTACCAAAAGCTGCTACGTCTTCAAGGACATCCTTCAGGCTCTGATTGACGCGGAGGTGCTAAAGCTCCGACCAGAGCAGAAGAAGGTCACGGCTAATGTGACGTCGGTTCTCCAGTTCGGGAGACAACCTCCAACGCCTGCGGGGGTAACTCCTATTCCAAGGGGAGAATTAAGAGTGGTCAACACAGACCCTCACCAGCAGCAGGAGAAGGGCTTGGTACCCGTCCCTACGCCTCAAGGGAAAATTATGTGGGTCCACCCTGACCTAGTGGACAGCCAGCAGTGGACTACTGTAACCAACAGGAAGTCCAAAGGCAAGGCAAAAGCTTCGTCCTGCCATGTGGTATGTGCTTCCTCCCGAGAAGCAGAGGATGATGTTCCCTCATTGACTGATTCAGAAGAGGAAACAATAGTCTTGGCCGCAGAGCCCAACCAACCAATGACGGGGACTCGTTCAGGACAGCCCTACTTGAAGCAGTACGGCGAAATGGCGGCAAACCCTCCACAACCGGCTGCAGAGCCAACTAGGCCCTCCACGAAGCCACCAGTGGAGAAACAAATAGAGACTCGATTCTCTCGAGCCCTTCAAAAGGGTATAGCGGAAGGATCCACAACGCCTTACCGCTTTGATGTCTTAGCTCAATTGGCCAACATCCCGGCGTGGATCACCCTGTATGAGCTTCTAAGACTATCAAAGTCGACCAGGGAGGCTCTACAAGAAGCGCTGGCAAACGCTGAGGTCTTTATGACCCAGGTGCCAAAGAAGGAAGATGTAGAGAATTGTCTCCACACCTCCCAGAATGCTCCTTGCATTACCTTCACGGCAGATGATATGCAGGTTAAAGGGAAGCATGATCGGCCCCTGTACTTCACAGGTTATATCGGATCATCTGAAATGAACCGCATTCAGGTAGATCCAGGGTCCGCACTGAGCATCATGCCCCGCCGAGTCATGCAACACCTCGGCATCCCTACTCACCGTCTGAGCCCTACACAGACAACCATCTACGGGTTCAATGCCAATGGCACCCGTCCGATGGGGAAGATCAAGCTCAAGTGCCAGATTGGGAGCCTCAAGTCGGAGGTGACGTGCTACGTCATCGATGCCGACACTTCCTACAATCTGCTGCTGGGACGACCATGGATTCACCGCAACTCCATCGTTCCCTCCACTCTTCACCAAGTCATGAAATACATTGACGCGAGTGGGAAGTTGCAAACGTTGGTTGCCGAAAGGTATCCGTTTAAGGGGGTCGAAAATTATTTCACGGACTCCCTCCTATATCAGGATCCGGTGGATGAAACCCCGCAACTAGAAGTGCCAGACTCTGGTAATGAGGCTGACACTGAGCCCGAGCAAGAAGAGTGCCTGTGGAAGTTGGAACCACTTGTAAAGAGCACGAATAAGCTCGATGTTGATAATACCACCGACGATGCAGGCGGCTGGTATATTAATGAGAATTTAGACTTTGAGTATTTTTCTGCGTGTGCATCCGATTCAATACCGTCGGATACTAGTACCGACATAGACGATGACATCTAGTCGGCAATGGATGCTTTGACATCATTGCATGTACCAGTAAAATCATCTTTCGGGACATACCAGGATAATGGAGATGCGCAGGAATCTATATTCATGGTCCTGACAAGACGAAAAGGCCAAAAACCAATTCTTTTTGGGCGAATCTCGTCTGAACCAACTCCCCGCGAAGAATCGGAAAGCGAGGAGGAATCCCCTCAGCTCGACCATTATGAATCGAAAGCGCTCAGAATGATGAAGCAAATGGGGTACGATCTAACCAACAAGCCCGGGTTGAACTTCGGCAAAGGAAGGAGAACCCTGCTTCGATCGTTTGTGCCGAAAGGGAAGGCCCCTGATTATTATCATCGGACGCGCAGGGGGTTAGGCTATGTATCAACTCCAATCCCATCAGCCTCCGGTTCTCAAGAATCGTCGAACAACGATCACTCTTCAGACACATCATCTTGGGGGTCAGATGTCAGTGTCGGCAACATCTTCAAGAAACTTTCAGTGAACATGGTTTCGACAAGCCGCCTGGAAGATGGAAATGAAGAAATGATCCAATCTGATACAGATCCATGGATCAAACATTTAAATGCTCTTTGGGATACCCGCTTTGAACAGCGTGAGCCACCCACAGAAGACAAGGTTGTTCAGATCAATCTAGGAGATGAGGCTAACCCTAAGCCCATCTTCATAAGTGACGGCCTGTCACCATCGGAGAAGAAGGATCTAATATCTCTTGTACAAGAGTATATAGACGTCTTCGCCTGGAATTATGAGGACATGCCAGGACTTGATCCTCAAGTGGCCATGCACCGCCTCAACATCAATCCGGACGTAAAGCCTGTCAAACAACAGCAGCGACGGTTTCGCCCAGAAATAATGGAGGCAATTCAATCAGAAGTCAGAAAACTTATTGATTCTGGCTTCATCAGGGAAGAACAGCATCCCGATTGGGTAGCCAACATCGTCCCCGTCTCCAAAAAGAACGGGAAAATCCGGATCTGCATCGACTTCTGTGATCTAAACGAGGCCTGCCCCAAGGACGAATTCCCATTGCCGATCACAGATGTCATGATTGACAATACTTGTGGATTCGAACGAATGTCCTTCATGGACGGATTCTCAGGATACAATCAAATCAAAATGTATCCTGACGACGAAAAGCACACCTCCTTCAGGACTCCTCTAGGGTATATTGCTATACTGTCATGCCTTTTGGACTGAAGAATGCGGGGGCAACCTACCAAAGGGCCATGAATGCCATTTTCCATCAGCAAATACGCAAAACGGTGGAATGTTATGTCGATGACATTGCGGTGAAAAGTCGTATTAAAGGAGATCACATAGCTGATCTGAAGGTGGTCTTCGGCATCATGCGGGCTCATCAATTGAAGATGAACCCCGCCAAGTCCTTCCTGGGGGTAGCCAGTGGCAAATTCCTAGGATTTGTTGTGACTTCCACAGGAATCCATTTGGATCCGGAGAAAGTCCGCGCTATCCAAGAGATGCAACCCCCGAGAAACCTCAAGGAACTTAGGGGTTTACAGGGTCGATTGGCGTACATCCGCAGGTTCATCTCAAACCTCTCCGGAAGATGCCAACCCTTCGCTAAGCTGATGAAGAAGGGTGTCTCATTCATTTGGGATGACGCTTGCCAACAAGCGTTCGAGGAAATCAAGCAATACCTCACCCAACCACCAGTCCTTGCAGCCCCGGTGTCCGGAAAGCCTTTCCTGGTGTACGTCCGGGCAATGGACCATTCTTTGGGAGCTCTACTAGCTCAGAATGATGAAGAAGGACGAGAACAGGCAATCTACTATCTGAGTAGAACAATGATCGGAGCCGAACATCGGTACAACCCGATCGAGAAGGAATGTTTGGCACTAGTGTTCGCCATTCAGAAAATGCGACACTATCTGATAGGCCAGACTATAAATGTCATATCAAAAGTCAACCCTCTGAGGTTACTTATGACTAAACCTTCATCGCTAAATGGCCGACTGGCAAAATGGGCCATATTGCTATCACAATATGAAATGCACTTTCTGCCGCAGAAAGCCATTAAGGGACAAGCGGTCGCAGACTTCCTAGCTGAACACCTAGATCCGAGGGCAGCCAAAGTCTACGAGGATCTCCCAGACGAAGTGGCCGAAGTCTACCTGACTCAGACATCGTTCGAAAGTCAAGTGTGGCAACTCTTCTTCGACGGTGCATCAAGGACAAGCCCCAAGGGACACGTAGTGGCAGGGGTAGGAGTAGTACTTGTCTCCCCACAAAATTATGTGATCCCCCGAGCTGTCTCATTAACAGAGCCTTGTTCCAACAATATGGCGGAGTACAATGCTCTATTAATCGGGATGCAATTCGCCGATGAAATTGGCGTTAAAAATCTCGAGGCATACGGCGACTCCAAGCTCATCGTCAGCCAAGTTCGCGGGGAGTACGAAGTCAGACATGAAGACTTGGTACCCTATTACAATGCAACTATCCGCATGGCCGAGGGATTTACAAGCTTCTACATCGACCATGTACCGCGCAGGCAAAATGCACACGTAGATGCACTCGCATCCCTGGCTGCCTCCTTAGCTCTTCCAGCTGGAGCAATGGAGAAGATATTCGTCTACAGCCACGACCTGTATTGCCCGAGAAATGCTCTCGAGGATTATCAGGAGTCAACGGGAGGTCTTCACGCGAAGAAGCACTTGAAGCGTCAACCGGTCCAGAGCTTAAAGACTGACGATTCCCCTACATCGACTATGTCTTGTACGGCATCCTGCCAGAGGACGCCAAAGAAGCGGCTGCCATTCGAAGGAAAGCCCCTAAGTTTTACTATAATGCGATTACACGAACATTGTATCGTCGATCGCATGACGGGATCTTACTCAGGTGCCTCTCACCAAAAGAGGCCCGGGAGGTATTGAAAGAGGCCCACGACGGTACGTGCGGAGCCCATCAACCTGGCCCAAAACTGGCACATCGACTCCAAAGATTGGGTTACTATTGGCCCAAGATGGTTGCCGACGCCGTCGCCTATGCCAAAAGATGTCACGCTTGCCAAATACATGGAGATTTTATCCATCAAGCACCAGGGTACCTCCACTCTACGACCTCTACATGGCCATTTGAGATGTGGGGGATGGATGTGGTTGGTCCTATCAGCCCACCATCATCAAAGGGACATCGGTTCATTCTAGCAATAACTGATTACTTTTCCAAATGGGCCGAAGCCATTCCTTTGAAGGAGGAAAACGTCGAACGTGATCAAGTTCGTGAAACATCACGTTATTTACCGTTTCGGTGTACCTCGGCGGATTGTCCATGACAATGGACCCCAGTTCATCAGCCAGGCATTCCAGAGATTCTGCGCTAAGTTCAGAATCCAGAGTGTGTCTTCAACGGCATACTATCTTGCCGCTAATGGCCTCGCAGAAGCTTTCAACAAGACCATTGGCAAGCTTCTCAAAAAGTTCATCTCAAAGAGTCAACGTGACTGGGACGACAAGCTAGGTGAATGCTTATGGGCCTATCGCACAACAGTACGAACCCCGACAAAGGCCACGCCGTTTTCCTTGGTATACGGATGTGAAGCCGTGCTTCCCCTGGAAATCCAAATTCCATCTCTACGCGTCGCCTTGACAGCGGAGATGACGACAGAGGAGAAGCATCAACAGGACTCCAGGAACTGGAGGCCTTAGACGACAAGCGTCTGCAAGCCCAACAGCAAATCGAGCTCTACCAAGCTCGAATCACCAGAGCCTTCAACAAGAAAGTTAAAGTACGAACTTTCAAGAAAGGCGACCTTGTCTTAGCCGTCAGAAGACCCATGGTGATGACGCACAAGACGAAAGGGAAATTCCAACCCAAATGGGAAGGACCATTTGTGGTAGAGTCAGTCTACTCAAATGGGTCGTATCGCCTCATAACTTCAAATGGCGATACACTTATGATGCCAATCAATGGCAGATTCCTGAAGAAATACTATCCTTAGATGGTATTCTTCCGCTGATCAAGTTAAAAATACACCTCTGATCAAAACAAGAAGGGCTGCTTCATTAATATCCGACGCCTCCGACGGCTAAGGATAGAGGAAAATGTTGGCCTTTAAGCCCAACATAAGTCTTCGACAACTCATCATGCTGAGGGGAATAGCATGGCTAGCCCAACTCAAACGGTAGTTGGTAAAGGCACCTCAAACCGTTGACAGCTGAGGATTTGCTAAAAATCCTAAGGGACACGTTCCCGGTTGATCCGACGCCTCCGACGGCTAAGGATAGAGGAAAATGTTGGCCTTTAAGCCCAACATAAGTCTTCGACAACTGATCATGCTGAGGGGAATAGCATGGCTAGCCCAACTCAAACGGTAGTTGGTAAAGGCACCTCAAATCCGTTGATAGCCGAGGGTTTGCTAAAAATCCTAAGTGGACTTGGCTCCACCCCTTCCTCCAAAATCCCCTACCAATTCTCATCCACAGAATGGTAGGTCTACAAAATACAACCATTACTAAGTTAACACTATACCTCTGGTAATGGAAACTTTTCAATATTCCTTGTCGAGTACAAATTTTGCTTGTCAACTCTACACGAAGTACCAAATTTTCAATTTTGCCAAGTTAACACTACACCTCTGGCACTTCAAATCTCACTTGTCAATTCTCACCAATAGAATGACAGGTCCTCAAAATTGCTCTTATCATGAGGCAATTTTTGTCAAGTTAACATCACGCCTCTGACAAATTGCTGTTAAAGTTCAACACCACACCTCTAAATAGTAATCAAGTTTCTGCCAGGTTTAATATTACACCTCTGACAGTCACTCTTCTTCAGACTTCCATATCGAAGCCGAAATGGATAATGCTAAGTTAACACCACACCTCTAGCATCCAAGTGGATAATGCTAAGTTAACACCACACCTCTAGCATCCAAGTCATTGCTAAGTTCAACAATACACCTATAGCCATGACTTTCCCTCGGACTTCCTTATCCAAGCCGAGATGACCAATGCTAAGTTCAACATTACACCTCTAGCATTCCCTCATTGTCAAGTTAAACATTACACCTATGACAGTGACACTTCTGAGTTAAGTTAATATCACACCTCTGACTCACATCCTTATCAAGTTAACATTACACTTCTGACAAGACTACTTTCAACCCGTTAAGTTAATATCACACCTCTGACGGTAACAAACTTTCCTAGATACCCCACGAGTCTAGTCCCACTTGTTATTCTCTTCAGTAGAATAACAAGTCTACCTAAAAACATTGTTAGGTTAATACTACACCATCAACAGTGTTTCCCTCAAATCCCCAGTTGAGCCCAATCAAGTTAATCCCAAACACTTGATAAAAGTTCACCCTCCCTGGGGGTACCAATTCTACTTGTCGCTTTCTCTTATAAAGTGGCAGGTCCACTAAAAATTATTTCATCTTTGTCAAGTTAATATTACACCTCTGACAGTACTTTGAGAGTTCCTGAAATAGGATCTTTCCCTCCAAAGTTTGACTTGTTGAGATTATCATCATAATTTTGACAAAGTCAGACAAGGAAAGAGGCAAAAAGAAAAGTGTCGCTTTTATTTATTTCCAAACATATGAAAGTGATACAAAACGCTCTCTTATACAATAAGATGGAGTGTTACAGTAAAAACGCTCTCTTATACAATAAGATTGAGTGTTACAATTAAGGAGTACAAAGAAGTCCCTCTCTCTCTCTTAGAGGTTACACTCACTCCTTATAAGCCGCGTCTGATTCCAAGTGCGCGATGTTTTGTGGCTACAATAGAAGCTGGTTACACCACGATGCATGATGTAAACATCGAAAGCGCTCTAGCTGACTAAGCTAAGAGCAATGGTGTTCTTGAGGTCTGGTGGCAACAGAAAGTCCTGCAACCCTTCGTTCAGGAGCGTCCCTTTCCCTAGCAGGCCATCCAACGGACATAGACTGTCCTTGATGTGACTTCTGGAGTGGGAGAGGAAGAGGATCTTGTTGGCCACCACAACCGCCGGAGCCCTCATCGCCGTCATGCATAGCCTGACCATCTCTTGCCAGCAGGCATGAATGGCGAAGCAGATCTGAAGAGACCTTGGCGAGGGTTGGGTCCTCGTCAGAGATGTAATATACTCTCTTATAGGTGACGAGGACCATAATATACTCTCTTATAGGTGAACATCGAACAAGTTCGCCGGCCAAAGCATCCTTCCAGGGGCCCAGCAAACCAGCAAGCCTACCTGCAAGAAATGAAACAAAGGAATCAGAACAATCTGCAACTTAGTATGCTTCAACAGAGAAAAACTAAGTCGCAAATGCGGACTGCAGACGCGGGAATGATCCACGCAGTCAGCCAAGCAGACGCGAGAATGACCCACGCAGTGAGCCAAACAGCTGCGTCAGCAGAGACAAACGCGAATTAAAACGCGGTCTCGTTCTGCGCCCAAGTCGAAAGCACAAACGCCGAAAAGGCACAGACGCCGAAAGTTGCCATCTCCTTGTTGAGTGAACAAGAGTTGCAAGGCTCGGGTCTGAAACCTTTTTGGAATTCGTTCAAAGCAGTGGCTATAAAACGCGCCAAGACAGTGGCTTAGAAATGCAAGCTTTGTGAACGAAGCCAGCGCCAAGTGCCAAAGACCCCTGCACTCGCGTCCAGAGAAGTTTAATTCTGTGGCGCAAATTCCAGAAGGAATGCACCAACACAAACTTCGTGAGGGGGTCCAGATAATGTGATGCCAAGGTACAGGCCGTGGTAGATTAAAATATCATGGCTAATCGGGACGGCGTACCAACAAAGGCTTCTACCAAGAGTCGGGCTCTCCGTGTCCAGACGCGGACGTGCAAGATGATCAGAGAGACACTCTGCCCCAAAGAGACCAAACAGGAGCATACAAGCCCTGGGTCATCTTCATCCACAGAGCCATCCTCATCCATGGAGACAACACTCTGAAGAAGATGAAGGTTCTCAGAGCGCTCGCTCTCAAAAAGAAAACAGTCCAAAGATTGGATTGAAGGGAGAGGGTGCGCCCTATTTATAGGCAGCCCCCGATGACTGCAATTAATGATCTCTTAATCTGAACCGCCGGCCTTAATGACCGCACGATTGTCAAGATCCACTAAGGGACTGACGCGTGTAACGCCGCTTCGAAAACCGTCGCAGGCGCCAATCTCCAACCACCCGCATCGGTTCCTCATTAAAGGGAATTGACGCTCAAGACCAATAAGAAGCCGACGCGTGGATAACCGCTTCGGGAAACAGCGAAAAATCTGCATTCCCGATCATCAATAGAGATTTGAAGATCACATCAAATCTTTATGACAGGCTGTATGTAACGCCTGGGAGGTTACACCAAGACGCAGACTGAAGAAAACCGTATCCAAAATTCGCGTCCCCTCCCCAGATTGGATGACGATCACCCGCGTCCTAGAGGAATGTCCGCGTAATGCAAAGTCGCGTCCCCTCAGCAAACGGCGTCCTTTTTAAAGGAGAACACTTAGTCCATTCTGGGATTGATGGAAAATGCACAAGGCTGCGTCCCTCGCGTCTGTTCGATCCGCGTCTTTCCCAGCGAAGCAGATTCGCGTCCCTCCCTACAGACGGATGCCGCGTCTTCTGAACTCATGGCCGCGTCTCCTTATGGATTGACGCTGCGCCTCATCAAAAGAACTTGGTTCTGCCCAAGTTCTTCTGAACTCATGGCCGCGTCTCATTATGGATTGACGCTGCGTCTCATCAAAAGAACTTGGTTCTGCCCAAGTTCTTCTGAACTCATGGCCGCGTCTCCTTATGGATTGACGCTGCGTCTCATCAAAAGAACTTGGTTCTGCCCAAGTTCTTCTGAACTCATGGTCGCGTCTCCTTATGGATTGACGCTGCGTCTCATCAAAAGAACTTGGTTCTGCCCAAGTTCTTCTGAACTGATACCCGCGTCTCCCTATGAACAGAAGCCGCGAGTCGATGCTGCGTTTCATTGAAAGAACTTAGTCTTACCTAAGTTCAGTATTCACAGCTAGTGATCAAGAAGTTGGATTCATCCACAACTAAGCAAAGAAGATGGAACAAAAAGTATCCTTTTTATATCAAAAGTGGATACAAACACTCTGATAAATAGAGTGCCCTTTTCTTTACAAAAAAAAAAAGAGAGAGAAAAGGAGGCTAAATGTCCTGGTTCGCCAAGGAACGGATTTGCTCCCTGAGATGATGCATCTTGATCTGACGTGCCTTCTCAGCCTCCATCATGGCCTGGACCCGCAGCTCCTCTTCAGATAGGAAGGGTTTTGCAGCCAGCTGCGCTCGCAGAGATTCCACCCTGGAAGAATGTAGAGACAGACTCTCTTCAGCTCGCGCCTTAGCCGCCTGTTGCTCCGCAAGCTCCTCTTTGATGGTGACAAGCTTCTTCTCATTGATCGCAAGCACAGCTTCTGCCTTGGCAATGGTGTCCCGAGCCTTGGCAATGGTGTCCCGAGCACTGATGATGACATGCTCCGTGCTCTGCATGACAATCTCGGATTCCCTTGAATCGTCAGTTAGTTTCTGACATTCAGCCTGGGAATATTCGAGGCTGCGGATCTCTGCATCTATCGTGCCTCTGCCTCCTGTCGCTCTTGTTCTTGAGCAGCTAAGAGCCGGGTTAGGGTGGCCTGGGCCTCACCAGAAGAGCTAGCATTTTTCAAAGACTTCAGCTCGTGCAGGTCATCTCCCAGTTGCTCCACCACCCGCAAACACGCTTGGGCAAGTGAGGGGCCTCCGGTTAATTCGACGTTCTCGGCCAGATTTCTGAGAAGCGTCTGGGCAAAATTGAAGGAGCTGCTTCCACGTAAGATGAGATCAATACATGATCCCATCGAAGCAAAGAATTGTTGCACCATCTGGCGTGCCAGTTCCCCCATATCGTCACCACCTGGGAAGCTTCCCGACCCCTTTTCTGTCACGGGATAAGGCGGATCTTCTCGCACAAGAGTTGTGCTGACCACCGATACGGCTAGAGCAGAAGTAGCTTCGGGTGCTTCCGGAGGTGTTATCTCGGCAGGAACCTCCACAGCTAATGACGGAGTAGCAAGCTCAACCTCCTCAGAAGCTTCAGCCGAGACCTGGGCTGTGTGGCCTCTTGGAAGGGTACCGACCGCTGCACTCTCTACCTGAACCCCCTTAGTTCCCTCTGCAAATTATTGCGACATTAGCCACAAAGGAGAAAAGCAAAACATTTAAAATATCAGAACTTCCTTACCATCTGGAGGCCCGGAGATGCCAGATCCTTGGGCAAATCTTGCGGAGTGGAAGTCTCCCTGGCTTCAATGGTAACCCCTTCATCCTGCAGAGTGGGTTCTTCCCCGACCTTAGGGGTTGCTTCCTCTTTCGGCAAAGTGGAAGCCTCCTCGGCATTAGTAGTTGCCCCTGCTGGAGTTATCTCGGCAACTAAAGCCGTAACCCCTTCTGGCTGGGTCAACTCTTGTACCATCTCCTCGATCTGCGAGGAGGATGCGGCTTCGACGTTCTCAGCCAATCCTGCAACATAAAAGGGAGAATGTTAAGGTCTCTTCTTCAAAATTAAAAGGGAAAGCAGGTCGAAAGGTGAAAAGAGTACCTCCAACGGGAATAATCGCCAGCTGTGATACCGTTGACGGCTCACCCCCATATATTTCTTCCTCTGAAATATGGGAGAACTTACTCGGATCAGGAGGAGCGGGTTCATCACCATAGTCAACATCGTCTTCAAAATCGCTTTCCCCTGAGAGTGAGGAAGACGATAGCGCCTCGCGCGAAACCTCTGCAGCTGGAGCCTTGTCACCAATTACCCCAGTAGTAGGACTAGGGTCAACTGCCCGAGGACTGGAAATGAAGACACAAGGCGACCCAGGTTGTTGTGCCTCATCTCTCCCTTCACGAGCAGGTGAAGACCCGGGTTGAACCGAAACCCCCGGAATATTGACATCTCCTCCGCTCATGATGTCGATCTCAGGCTGCTCATCCTCGTCAACAGTCGTGGCTCTATCAACGAGCTCCCCTTCCTCCACAGACCTACGGTCTTTGCTGCTCGACCTAGGGGGGCGGATTAAATGATCATCCTCTTCAGCTATATCTTCTTCCCTCAGTGGCTCAACGACAGCAGGGATGTCTTCGGGTCGAAAGACTTCGGTCGTCAAGTCTCTCCGAACCTTCTTGGGAGTGGGTTCAGCAGTTGAAGTAGAGCCCTGACGACGCTTGCTCACCGTCTGTCGAGATTTAGTTGCTTGCGGCTCTGCCCTTGTTGCTCGCGACTCCGCCTTAGTCGCTTGCGGCTCCGCCCTTGGTGGTCGTGGCTCCGTGGCTCGTGGCTTCCCTCTCATTCTTTTCCCGGCCTCCTTCTGAGCCTTCAAGTACTGGTCAATAATTTTCGAGGGTTTACCAGACTCTGACCTTGCTTCGAGACTTGCATTGATGCTCTCAATACACGAAGACGCTGGAAAAAAGTCTGGTGTCTGGATGGCTTGGGTGTACCAAGTGCAGAAGCTGAAGCTCGTACGGCACTTAGGCCCCTCGAGAGGTAGACGGAAAGTTGCTCCCGTCCCTCCAGCCACACTGTAGTACCAGGCCCGAGCACCCTCGAACAGGTTCCCTTCGAAGGCGAGTCTAGCATTGGGGTTCTCGACATAGAGCTGATCATAGCCGAACTGTCGAGCGAAGCGATTCGGCATGTATGGCTCAATGGTGCATGACGTCCCTTGCCGGAAAAGCACATATCCGGGCCGAATATTGAGCAACCACCAGAAGGCTCCCGCGGATAACCTCGTGAAATCATCTGGGCCCGCAGAATCAATAAGTAGATCCCCGAAAGAAGCACCAGGGATCTGGGGGAGGCAACGATTGAGCTGGTAGTTCGCAGGGTCCGAAAGGCACTTCCGGACGTAATATATATAAGAATCACGCCAGCTCGAACCCTCCAACCGCTGCACAAAAGGGACAGAACTCTCTCTCCAACGCACCGCCGTCATCAAGGAAGGGCAATGCATCACGTACCAAGCCATGAGGTACGTGTAAGGTAGCTCGACCCGAGGGTTGGGACGCTTTACCGTCGAATTCCCCTCTGAGTCAACATACGGCTTTCCCTCGGAGTCTGCAGTCCTCGGTGGCTCGCAGAAATTCTTAGCTAGCGCCCGCAGCCCGCTCTGAATACCAGCCGCCACGGCCGGGAGAAGGGCTATAGGGTTGCCATGAGCCAGGAGCACCGCCGGGTACACCACGTCAGCAACAATAACTTCATGTGGCAGCGTGGGCACCACACAACGCTTCAGCCACAGCATTAGAAAGCCCGCCAACAGCGCCCGATCGGAGATAGGGGTCCGGGCTTGATGGTGAAAGCTTTCAAAAACCAAGTCAGGATCGAAACCGTCCTCGTTCAACTCCGTGGTGTAAAAACTGTCAAGAGCCTGGTCAATCCTGTCTTCAATCTCCCTATCGGAGCTGGGAGCCAATCGGGTTATCAGATGGTCTTTGGTGTTGACGTTGTTGAACAAGTAACTGGCCCAAGACAGTTGCTTGACTCCCTGCGACCGCCATTTGGTTATTTGGCCGCAAATGTGAAAGTGACATAGCACTTCCCAGTAGGTCTCATATATTAGGGGAAACTCCTCCTTCAAATGGTAAAGCTCCACAGTGGTCGGGACATATTCCTCATAGGGAATGTCCCCTGTTGCCAATCCCGAGACTTCATGCAGCTCGTGCAGAGCGAGGCCCATCTCCCCGACCGGAGTGAAGAACGTCCCCGTCAAAGAATTATAACGCTCTAGAACCCCGAAGAAGTTCTGAGAGCTTTGAGGGATCCCCCACTGCACGGCTCTGACTGCCGAGTACAGTCCCACACGCTTTAGCAGATCCCCGAGCTCGGTAAGGACAAAGCCGACCATTCTGCCCCACCAATAATTCTCTGTGGAACGGACCCACCCGGGCGCACGGAACCCAACGGATAGTCACCCTCCGCTTCCATGAATGCGTTGAGGAAGGTAGTGCCAAGTTGTGGTATCTCCCCAGCCGGAACCTCAGACTTGCGCGACCCAGGGAAAAGGCCGATAACTGACCTGTCATGGCTATCATGACGGTATACTTTATGGGAGCCCAAATCACCGAGAGTAATCTCAGGGACATATCGAGAGAGGTCCCATTCCATCTTCCGAGGGACGGATATGTGCTGGAAATAGGACAGCGGGAACATCCTCTCCATGTTCGGAAGAAAGAATCTTCCACCCCTTATTTGACGGAGCCATTTGTAAGTTCCGTCATACACGCGATAGCCGCCATCGTGGATACGATCTCCGAAGAAGAAGGCAGGCTTCTCCAGCTTGATGCCAGCATCCGTTGTGAATGCTGCATCAGTCATAAGCACCCGAAGAGTCTCATGTCAACATTCGAGAGCCTCTCCTCACGAGCCTGCGACTTGTCAGCAGTCACAGGAACAGTCCTTTGTAACACAAAGGTCAAGTCCCGGTCAGCACCACCTACATGTCCAAAGTGGCGCGTCTTGGCAAGTGAAGTAGTGGGGTGTGGCGCTGCAAAAAGAAAAGGACACTTAGTTAGATACTCTATCAAAAGCAAGGAAAAAATGCTAAGTGTTCATAATCCAAACGCAGAAGAGACACTGGACGCAGGAATTATCAAATCCACGTCCGGACCTGCACATCCACGCAGAAGAGACACTGGACGCACGAATTATCAAATCCGCGTCCAGACCTGCGAATCCACGTCCAAACGCAGAGGAGATACTGGACGCAGGAATTATCAAATCCGCGTCCAGACCTGCAAGATCCGCGTTTTGCAAACCAAGACTTGCGAGACTCAAGTACTTGGACTTAGGCGCCAGATCGGAAGAACCAGCGCTGATGTTGCAGAACGCAAGGATCAAAGTCCGCGTTTAAACCCTTCACAATTAGAAATATTCTAAGTAAAGGGTCCAAAAGGCAGGACCTAATGGCACCGGGTCATCAAACCCGCGCCTCGGTTATCAACCCAAAGACTGCGTCTGGGAATCAAACACGATTTAAATTTGTGTGTTCTTAAGGGTTCTTTGAACTTCCTTTAATGGCGAAATTCACGCCTAAAAGGCAGTTACCTTGGACACCTTGGAGAACAATATCCTGCGCAGAGGAGGAGCTGCCCCTCCGGGCCTCGGCGACGGTCGCCTTTGAAGAAGAAGCAGTCGGCTTGGTCTTGGGTGCCATTGCTAATTCGATCCAAGTTTAAACAGATGAACGGAAAAGGGAAATTCTCTTTCTTAATTCTATCAGCGAGTGCGTTCGGAGAAGAAGAGGAATCTTCCCAACTGTGGCCTTTTATAGGCACAAGGATTCGCGAAGATACGCAGCGTATGGCCCGATGAATTCTGCGGCGAATCTCTGTTCGACGCGTGGAACAAAATCACTTTAACGCACAGAGAAGATCATACGCCACGACTCTGCGGCGAATCTCTGTTCAACGCGTGGAACAAAATCACTTTAACGCACAGAGAAGATCATGCGTCACGACTCGGCAGTGAATCGTCGCTCGACACGTGGCACGGATCATTTAATGCGCCAGGAAATCCGCGCGCCAAAAGGCGAAATCCCGTCGGTTCCCCAGGCCAACTGGTAGAGCAATCATGACGTGGCACGGACTCGCACCCGACGGCCATGTCTCTTCGATGGATATGCCCATCAGCATCGCCATAAATGCGCCCAGACAATCGCGTCTATATTCAAAAGATGCGTCTTTCCGAAATTCGCGTCTTCAGCTGAACATCGCGTCTGCCTTATGAAGATCAGTCGCGTTTCCGTTGCCAAAAGGTCGCGTCTCACTAAGAAGTCGCGTCCCTAAAGCAGTTTCGTCTCCGCTTTTCAAAAAGGAACCTGCGTTCGGCCTCCTGCTTCTGCAAAATCAGTTCAATAGTACACTGACGCAAGCAGACGACCAACCACTCCTGGCTTAAAGCGCACCCGTGACAGACTTAAAAGCAAACGGGGAGGTTTAGACTGTGTATCTAGACACTCAACATGATCAACTCTGGTGACTTCAAAGAGTTCAACAGTACACTCACGAAGACCAACTCCAGAATAGATCAAACCTGGAGCATTAATAGTCTAGTCATGAAGGCAAATGCAGCTAGAATCCAAAGTATTTCGAAATCCGTCCCAGTTAACTGTGGAATATCGAAAACTTTGGAGGGGGTTCTGTAGGCTGTCTAAAAAAATCACCAAGACAAGCCACCAAAACGCAGAGATCCAAGACCCAGACGCAAGGCTAAATGTGACAATCAAGACGCGAAAGTCCAAACCCGCGTCTCAGCATTAAGGCACGCGGGCCTGACACCCGCATCTCAGCCTCAAGACGCGAGAGTCCGAACCCGCGTCTCAGAACCAAGACGCGTAGGGTCCAAACCCGCGTCTCAACCTCAAGGCGCTAGGGTCCAAACCCGCGTCTCAACCTCAAGGCGCTAGGGTCCAGACCCGCGTCTCGGTTACAACCACCCCGATTATGGTGCCGTTCACCGCCCATGTAGCGGGAAAGTTGGCCCTCATCGTGGAACACTTTTAGGGGGCACGATCACCCCTAAACCTCTATAAATAGCCCCGTCACTATGAAGAGAGGGAGAACTTTTTGGGGAGGGGGCGATCAGCATCAAGGTCAAACTTCTGGCAATCGGCAACAAGAGGGCGACACAGAGAGAAAAGAAGCAGATCAACTCTTCAGTAAGTTCGCTGCGTACGAGCTAGCTTTCGCCTACCTTCTCTTCGAGAGTTTTGGTAGACAGAGCTGAGTTACTCTTTCTACCGGCCAAAGAGGAGATCCCAGAAGGACGGTCATCTGGTCAACGGAGAACAAGATTCACTCTCCACCGCCACACGAAGAACCCAGCATTAAACAAAGGGGGAATTCAAGATTCAATATTCTCCCTCCCTTGTAACTGGAAGATTAGTCTGTTGTAATTTTTCATCTGATTCAAGGGAATTTTACACCTCCTCTTTTCGTGTCATACATGCATGAAATAAAATGGAAAAGAGGAAAGTTACCGATACACTGGGTCAAAAAGACCATAGCTGTTTCATTTACGGCACCGATTCCAAGAAAGGTAAGGCATGACCATTACCTTAAAATCATTTCCATTTTGGTGTCACTGATCTCAACTGCACCGTGTGGAAACACAGTTTTTACAACGAATGGCCCAGTCCATCTTGATTTCAATTTTCCTGGAAAAAGATGAAGCCTAGAATTATAGAGTAAGACTTTTTGTCTAGGGACAATGGTTTTTCTTATGATGTGTTTATCATGAAAAATCTTGACTCTATCTTTAGTGATCCTAGCATTTTCATAGGCCTCATTTCTCAATTCCTCTAATTCGGAAATTTGTAATTTCCGAAGGTCACCGGCCTTAGTCAAGTCGAAATTCAACTGCTTGATTGCCCATAAGGCTCAGTGCTCTAACTCAAAGGGCAAGTGACAAGGTTTGCCATAGACTAACCTATAAGGAGACATTCCTAGGATCGTCTTGAGAGCGGTCCCGTAGGCCCATAGGGCATCTACAAGTTTGATAGACCAATCCTCCGGTTTTGATTCATAGTTTTCTCTAAGATAAGCTTGACTTGTCTATTGGAAACCTCAACTTGCCCACTGGTTTGAGGATGATAAGGTGTGGATAACTTGTGAGTTATGGTATACTTTCGCATAAGAGCTTCAAAAGATCTATTGCAAAAGTGAGTGCCATTATCACTGATGATAGCACGAGGGGTTCCGAAGCGTGAAAAAATGTTCTCTTTCAAAAACTTTATGACAACTTATCATTAGTTTTACAAGGAATGGCTTCTACCCACTTTGACACATAATCCACAGCAACCAATATATATTGGTTTCCAAATGAATTAGGAAATGGACCCATAAAGTCGATGCCCCAGACATCGAAGAGTTCTAATTCTAGGTTTGGGTTGAGGGGCATCATATTTCTTTTTGAGATCCTTCCTACCATTTGGCATCTCGGGCACGTCTTGCAAATTCATAAGCATCCTTGAACAAAGTGGGCCAATAGAACCCGCTTTGTAACACTTTTTTAGCAGTCTTGCGGGGACCAAAGTGTCCACCGCATGCAAGTTCGTGACAAAAAGATAGAACACTCTTGACCTCCTCATCGGGAATGCATCTCCTAATAATTTGGTCAGAACAGTACTTAAAAGATACGGTTCCTCCCAAAAGAAATACCGGACTTAGGATAAGAACCGATATATATCATTTTTGGACCAATGAGACGGAGTTTGGTTTGTGACTAAGTAATTCACTACATCAGCAAACCAAGGTTCCCTAGAGATAGATAAGAGATTTTCATCAGGAAAATCCTCATTGATGGGTAATTCATTGCATGGAGAATTAGGGATCCGTGAGAGATGGTCAGCAACGACATTTTCTATACCTTTTTTATCTCGAATCTCAAGATCGAATTCTTGAAGAAGGAGGATCCAACAAATGAGTCGTGCCTTGGCATCTTTCTTCATCATGAGGTACCTAAACGCAGAATGATCGGTGAAAATGGTGGTTTTGGACCCTAGTAGGTAGGGACGAAACTTCTCTAAGGCAAACACTACTGCCAAGAATTCCTTCTCAGTCGTAGTGTAGTTCAATTGAGCATCGTTGAGAGTTCTACTAGAGTAGTAAATCACATGCTGCTTGTTATCAATGCGTTGTCCTAGGACAGCGCCTATGGCAAAATCGAAAGCATCGCATATGATTTCGAACGGCTTAGACCAATCCAGTGCAGATATGATTGGTGCAGAAATAAGCTCTCTCTCTTAAGCTTCTCTCAAGAATTCATGCATTCAGTATCGAAAGTGAAGGACACATCCTTAACTAACAAATTAGTCAAGGGCCTAGCAATTTTGCTAAAATCCTTGATAAATGTTCGATAGAAACTAGCGTGTCCTAAGAAGGATCTAATGTCCTTAACGCATGTGGGCATGGGAAGCTTAGCAATAACCTCGATTTTGGCTCTATCCACTTCAATTTCTTTCTTGGAGATTTCATGTCCCAAGACAATCCATGTTTTACCATGAAGTGGCATTTCTCTCAGTTCAATGTCAGATTTTTCTCAGCACAACGTTGGAGGACAAGTTCTAAATGGTGGAGATATTGAGTGAATGAATCTCCGTAGATGGAGAAATCATCCATAGAGATCTCTAAGAATCGCTCTACCATATCAGAGAAAAGACACAACATGCAACGCTGAAACGTTGCTGGGCATTGCATAAGCCGAAAGGCATTCGACGATAAGCAAATGTCCCAAATGGACATGTGAATGTAGTCTTTTCTTGGTCCTCAGGAGCAATAGGGATCTGATCATACCCCGAATAACCATCCAAAAACAGTAATACTCGTGACCCGCCAAACGTTCAAGCATTTGATCAATGAAGGGGAGTGGAAAATGGTCCTTACGAGTTGCAGCATTCAGCTTCCTATAGTCGATGCAAACTCGGATCTTCGTGGGAAGTCGAGTTTGGACCAACTCTTTGCTCTCGTTTTCCACTACGGTGAAACCGGACTTCTTTGGAACCGCGTGGACAGGACTGACCGATTGGCTATCAGAAATGGGATAAATTATCCCATTGTCTAAAGAGTTTGACAATTTCAGCATGAACAGCTTCTTACATTATAGGGTTTAACCTACGCTGTGGGTCTATTTTAGGTGTGGCGTCTTCATTGAGATGAATCCGATGTTGAACGATGGTCGAACTTAATCCCTTTATATCGGTCATAGTCCAACCAATGGCGCCTATGTTTTCTTTAGAATTGCTTTAAGATCTTCTTCTTCCCTGTCATTTAAATGGAGGCAATGATGACAGGAAAGGTCTCTTGTTCGCCTAGATGGGCGTACTTAAGATGCGCAGGTAAGGCTTTCAATTCTAAGGAGGAGGAAGGCTTACTGGAAGGACTAGTCAAATCTGTTGGCTCCATTATTGGTGAAATAGGGTTCGAGGCCCAATTCACAGAAGAATCTACAACCTGATCAAGATTAAAGTCATCAGACTCTAACCCGAAGTCACACTCATTTTCTAGTTCCAATTCTTCCCCATGTTCACTTGTCAAGTTCTCAATTGGTTGACTTCAAATGTTCGGTCCTCAATATCACGGGGTTGTTTTCCTAGATTGAAGACATTGACTTCTCTAGTCATGTCCCCAAAGGTTAACCTCATGGACCCATTCCTACAATTGATGATGGCATTAGCAGTAGCAAGGAATTGTCGCCCTAGGATAACAAGAGTTTGAGCCCTATGATTAGATTTGGCACAGATTGTGTCTTCAGAACTATGAAATCGACAGAGTAAATGAACTCTCCTACCCGGATCAGGACATCATTAATCTCCCCTTTTGGAACTTTTACAGAACGGTCAGCCAGTTGAATGGTGACTCGAGTTGGACTAAGATCGCCCAACCCGAGTTGTTGATAAACTGAGAATGGAAGCAAGTTGATACTAGCCCCCAAGTCAAGAAGTGCACGACTAATCTCGGCTTGTCCTATTGTGCAGGCAATGGTCGAACTACCTGGATCCTTGTACTTGACAGGGATCAGACCCGATAGCAGCTCAGTAATGTTAGTGGCTAAGAAGACCTTTTTTGGTATATTAGGCTTTCTCTTCTTGGTGCACATGTCCTTAAGAAACTTAGCATAGGAAGGGACTTATTGGATGGCATCAAGAAGTGACACATTTATCTTCACTTGATTAAATATCTCAATTATCTTGTCCATGTATGGATTTTGCTTGTTGTTTTTCAGCCAGTTAGGAAATGGTACTATAAGCTGGTGCACCTGACTGACTGACTTATCTTTTTCAGATTCGTCAGAATTGGAAGGATTGGATTAGATGAGGTGGTGGATGCTTGATTATGGTGTGCTGAATGGGATTGGTTGGCATTGACACTTGATTATCAACTCTCTTTCCTGACCTCAATG
The DNA here is from genome assembly GCA_038442645.1 of Agave tequilana. NCBI lineage: Eukaryota > Viridiplantae > Streptophyta > Magnoliopsida > Asparagales > Asparagaceae > Agave > Agave tequilana. The sequence goes on along the minus strand of JAVJIF010007016.1, from coordinate 13,739 downwards.
TAAAAACAATATTACATTGATTTAATGAATGATCCTCAGCCAAATGAGCTTGTTGAGAATTCCTCGGATTGGTTATTGGCTGACTAGGCAGGGTACCCTTTTGTCTCTCATTCTGTGGAGTGGCTAGTTGGCTCATTTGAACCCTAACCTCTGTATAGTTTGCATGAGAGAATCTTAGTTTTTCATATATCTTTTCATGTTTCTTTCAAAGTCAGTCTTTCTCCTTTCTAGTTGAGGATTCTGGAAGGAGGATTGTGGAACTTGGTTGGGAAAGTTGTTGATAGTTTGAAAAGTTAGGTGGATGGTTGGGAGAATTATTATGCAAATTGGGAAAGTTGGGTGATGATTGGAAGAATTATTGGCATGATGGAAGTGGCTAGCATGATTTGATCGTGAATGGTCAGTGTTATTTTGGCTCCATGAGAAATTAGGGTGATTTCTTCAGCCAGGATTGTACGTTGGTGCATAAGGATTATTGTTCGACCTTGAAAAGGCCGCATTCATCGGTTCATGGTGTTGGTCCCGAGATGATGCCAAATGCGGAACTTTCTCTGTTGGCACTTATGGATCTAAACTACAAAGTCAACACAAATACTAAATAAAGAAGGATTAAGTTAAACAAATAAATATACTTGCAAAAAAGAAATCAAATCTAAGAAAAGTTTAGAAAAATGCAAACACGAGAGATTTATCCTGGTTCGGTCCTCGTGACCTACATCCAGTCCCCAAGCCACCCGATTAAGATTTTCCTTTATCCTTGATTTTGTACACCCAAAATCACAACCATACACACCACTTGACAAATCCCCTTTGCCAAATGTGTACACCTTCTCTTCCACCAAGAGTAACACCTTCTCTTCCACCAAGAGAACAAACTTCACCTTGTACAACTGCTTCTACACCAAGAAGACACCCGTGTACAATGATTGTTTTGAGTATTACAACACTTTCCTATAAGCCTTGGTATTGTGTATGAACGTGGACAAGGTCTAGTATAGGAGAAACTTCATAGAACTTCACTAGAGAATCAGAATTTGGTGAAGAACTACAGTGGGAACAGTTTTCAGGATAAGCAGAATTTTTAATCTTAGAAAACTGAAGATTAGGATTGGTATTTGGCCTTTAGAATAACAGCCCTATATATAGCTGCACTCTAGGGTAAGTTAGGGTAGTTATAGGTGCCTTTTGAATGATTGAAATGTTGGAAAACGTTGCACAAAAGACCAGATAACAGAAACTGTCCAACAGTCATAAACTACCTATAGTCGACTTGCCATTTGAGTTAGTCGACTAGTCTAGGCAAATTTCTAAAGGTTAGTCGACTAGTATTGCCTATAAGTCGACTAGGTCAAGATAAGCTCAAGTGACAGGTTTTTGGATAACTGAATCAAGTCGACTGCAACTACTTTATAAGTCGACTTTGCCAGAGATTAGTCGACTAGGGGAATAGGGTTAGTCGACTACAAGGTCTATTAGTCGACTATGTTTGTCTGTCAAGTCGACTAATGGACAAACAGAGAGTTGGGTTTAAATTGAGACACAGGATTAGTCGACTAGGAGTTGGGTCAAGTCGACTACACAAGTGATTAGTCGACTAATAGGGACTATAAGTCGACTAGAAGTGTATGATATGTGTGTGTGCATCAAGGCTTTTGACATGCTTTTTCACAATTACAAACCACATCATATCAACTCTCTTTGGGACATCTTGATCATGAAGAACTCTTGATTTGTTGTGTGTTAGAGCTTCAAATGAAATGCTTTACAAATGTCTTCATCAAAACAAGTTCCAACATTCTCCCCTTTTTGATGATGACGCTTTGTGTGCACAAGTGCTCCCCCTGCAGAAAATATGTTATATTTTCCTCCCCCTGCAGAAATTGGGTTATAACAAATATAAAAATACTTTGTTTCCCCCTGCAACAAATATATCATTAATATATATATATGTGAAGTATTGTCTTAACTTCTTATATGGTACCTGAAAGATAAACGTTAGATGGTACCAATTATAAGAGTAAAACATTTAACCTTTAGGAGACCAAACCCAATTAGAATTTGGTTTTCACCTGTTAGTATACACATAATTGCATGAATTACATATATCATGAATGTATGATGCAATATAGGCATTTTTATCATGAATACTTAAATTCTTAGGAATCCATATAAACTTATTTTTCTTAGACTTTCTTTTTACAAAAGAACTATATGGATTACTACAATATGAAGATTTTTCAACAAATCCAATACCATAACTATTATGTGACAACTTCTGAAAAGATAATAAATCATTCAATTTTTCTTTCCTTGATTGAACTTAGTCACATTTTGCAAAAATATCTTCATATTTCTTTTTGAAAACTGAAATATCTTTATCTAAAATAGAAATCCTTTATTCAAAGACTCAGTTTCCTTTTTAAGAAAAATGTCTCTTTATTATAAACTTCTCATTATCATTTTTCAAAGATGATATGACTTTTTCAAACTCATCTTGTTGAGAATTTATAGAAGATACTTGTAAAGCATAACATGAATTTTCATTTAAAAGTTTTCATTTTCTTTTGATAAAACTTTTTTTTCAGTTTTTCATGCTTTAGATCATTAAACAATTCATGAAATGCATCAGAAAGTTCAGTAAATGATACCTCATCATCTTCTAGTGCCATGTAAGATTGACACGTTCTTTGGTTTCTTCTTCGTCAGAAGACGAGGAATCACTATTTTCCCATGAGGCTTCATAGTCTTTCACCTTTCTGAACTTTTTGCTCTTGTATTTGCTTTTATTCTTGAGCAAAGGGCAATCCTTCTTCAAATGACCTGTTTTGTTACAATTAAAGCATTTAAATTTACCTTGCTTTAGGAATCTCCTGAATTTCTTTGAAAGCATTGCCATCTCCTCTTCATCGTCATTTGAATCGTCCGTGTCGGAGGATGCATGGAAGGCAAGTTCTTTCTTCTTTGAGTGGTGTTGTCGTTCATCCTTCTTTCTTTCTTCTAACTGCACTTCATATGCCATTAGATTACCGATTAGGTTTTCTAATGTCATAGTTGAGAGATCATTCGCCTCTTCATTGTGGTTGTCTTCTTCTCCCATTCTGGTGTAAGTGCACAAAGTATCTTACAAAACTCTTTCAACTTGGGTGTAGTCCTTTCCAAGGGATGCTAATGAATGGTAATGTCGGTGAATCTTGTTACCATTTCTGATATGGTTTCATTCTCCTCCATTTTGAATAATTCAAACATGTGGACAAGAACAGATATTTTAGATTCCTTAACTTTATTTGTGCCTTCGTGTGTTACCTGAAGAGTATGCCATATTTGATGTGCAAGAAGTGGCTGTTGACACTCTGTTGAAGTCTTCTTTGGTTAATGACAGAACAAGGCATTCATCGCTTTGGCGTCAAGGTTTGCATTCTTCTTTTGATCCTCACTCCAAGCGCTGTAGTTGGTTGTTGGCTTGATGTACGATGCTTCTACAATGTTTCAAAGTTCATAGTTGAGCGATTGCAAGTAGATTTTCATTCTACACTTCCAATAGTTGTAGTTGGATCCGTCAAATAGCGGTGGACGTAGTGTAGAATGTCCTTCTTTGAATTGTGACGAAGAGAACTCCGTTGCCATCCTTGCTTGTTGTTGACTAGGTATGCAGGGCTCTGATACCAAATGTTAGACCTCACTCTGATACCAATTGTTGGTCCCGAGATGATTCCAAATGCGGAACTTTCTCTGTTGGCACTTATGGATCTAAACTACAAAGTCAACACAAATACTAAACAAAGAAGGATTAAGTTAAACAAATAAATATACTTACAAAAAGAAAATCAAATCTCAGAAAAGTTTAGACAAACGCAAACACGAGAGATTTATCCTGGTTCGGTCCTCGTGACCTACATCCAGTCCCCAAGCCACCCGCTTGAGATTTTCCTTTATCCTTGATTTTGTACACCCAAAATCACAACCATGCACATCACTTGACAAATCCCCTTTGCCAAATGTGTACACCTTCTCTTCCACCAAGAGAACACCTTCTCTTCCACCAAGAGAACAAACTTCACCCTGTACAACTGCTTCTACACCAAGAAGACACCCGTGTACAATGATTGCTTTGAGTATTACAACACTTTCCTATAAGCCTTGGTATTGTGTATGAACGTGGACAAGGTCTAGTATAGGAGAAACTTCATAGAACTTCACTAGAGAATCGAAATTTGGTGAAGAACTGAAGTGGGAACAATTTTTAGGATAGGCAGAATTTTTGATCTTAGAAAACTGAAGATTAGGATTGGTATTTGGCCTTTAAAATAACAACCCTATATATAGCTGCACTCTAGGGTAAGTTAGGGTAGTTATAGGTGTCTTTTGAATGATTGAAACATTGAAAAACGTTGCACAAAAGACCAGATAAAAGAAACTGTCCAACAGTCAAAAACTACCTATAGTCGACTTGCCATTTGAGTTAGTCGACTAGTCTAGGCAAATTTCCAAAGGTTAGTCGACTAGTATTGACTATAAGTCGACTAGGTCAAGATAAGCTCAAGTGATAGGTTCTGGATAACTGAATCAACTCGACTGCAACTACTTTATAAGTCGACTATGCCAGAGATTAGTCGACTAGGGGAATAGGGTTAGTCGACTACAAGGCCTATTAGTCGACTATGTTTGTCTGTCAAGTCGACTAATGGACAAACAGAGAGTTGGGTTTAAATTGAGACACAAGATTAGTCGACTAGGAGTTGGGTCAAGTCGACTACACAAGTGATTAGTCGACTAATAGGGATTATAAGTCGACTAGAAGTGTATGATATGTGTGTGCATCAAGGCTTTTGACATGCTATTTCACAATTACAAACCACATCATAAACTCTCTTTGGGACATCTTAATCATGAAGAACTCTTGATTCGTCGTGTATTAGAGCTCCAAATGAAATACTTCACAAATGTCTTCATCAAAATAAGTTCCAACACATGGTAGGGTTGTTGAGCCTGAAACACAGGGCACTCCTCGAACACATGATTCATGGCTTGACAGTAAGTGCAGCCCGGGGTTGAAAATTGGTTTGGGCCGACTTGATTGACCGGACTTGGGTCCTTCATTTCTAGAGCTTCCAGTCTTCTAGCTAGGTTAGCTAACTTAGCTTCATTAGCGATGGATGATTCGACAGAATAGAGACCTCCTTTTGAAGAGATGGAGTTAGAATTCCTAGAGGTCTCACTAGTGGGTTCCCATTGGATGGTCTTCTCAGCTAGATTTTCATACAAATCTCATCCTTCATTTTCATCCTTCTGCAAGAAACCCCTTGGACATACTTTCTAAGAGGGTTTTGGTGGAATAGTCTAAACCGTCATAAAGAATTTGACATTGTCGCCATTTCTCTATTCCATGATGTGGACATTGGACAAGGAGGTCTTTAAAGCATTCAAAGTACCTCCAGAATGGTTCACTAGGTTCTTGCTTGATTGCATGATCGTCTTCCTAATGAGAGCGATTTTATGAATTGGATAGAAATTTCTTCAAGAAGACCTTGATGAAACCATCCCAATATGTGATAGAACTGGCTGCTAAGCTGTAGGGCCACTTCTTTGCTAGGTCCTTAAGTGCAAAAGGGACAAATCTCAACCTAATAGCTCACCTACAAGGTGTGGGATTTTCATCATTAGACATACTTCCTCAAATTCTCTTATGAAGAAGTAGGCATCTTCGGACTCTAAGCCATGAAACTTGGGGAGTGTGTTGATGAATTGAGGCTTGAGCTCAAAATTGTATTCACCAACCGATGGAAGTAGAATGCAAGATGGAAGTGAGGTTCTAATGGGATAGAACCTATCCTGCAACGATATTGATTGAGCTATTACCAGATCTAGTCTTGGTTTAAACTTGGGTGGTGATGTGTTTCTAGTCAACCAAGATGAATTTGGGTCTCTTGACCACACTTGCATACACAAACACAATCACAATCACAAACAAGTTTACAACAGTCAACAAGAGTAATCAACCAAGTCTAGTCTAAGGTAACCTCGACCTAGACAACTCCTAACTGGTGATTGTCCACAGGAGGTATAATGTAGACTTTGACCACAAGCTAATTAGCCAGGTCAGAGCAAGGTGGTGGAAGGTTATCCGTCAAAGATATTCCTTAATTAAGTAACCACCAACTTTCGGGCTTTCGGCCCTCAATTCCCTTCCTAGACACTGATTTGACAGGAGTCAATTTCTAACACCTTCTCCCTTAAGATAATCTCCTAGTGAGTTCGAAATGTCCCTAAGGCCAACGTCTATTAGATTTTATTAGGCTTAGGTTATGCGTGCTTGGAAATGGTTTGTGGGCTAAGGAAGGGTAATAACTTTCCCACCTTATCTTGAATTGGGTTTTACCTTAGAGTTAATTGTGCAAAGTGTGCAAGATATAGAAAAGTAACATTCAAAAAGCAAAATATCACCCAAGAATGTTTCCTAAACTATATGCTATGCATACGTACTTTGTCTCCAGCTCTCTTCAACAGTAATTGTAAAGTAAACGTAATTAGACAAATGCCTAAAATGTAAGTCTAAACGTTTTTTAAGCAATTAACAATCACTCAAATTACTGTTAGATTAAAACAGGGATGGTGGATAACAGATATAGCAAGAATGTAACATACAAAAACTTAATTTTTTACAAGCAATATGTCCTGGAAAAAAGAGTTTTAGTAGTCCAATGAATTTTTTAATTTTTGCAACGCAATTTCTTGAAATTCTGTTTCCTACTTTCGAGAGTAGGGGCACAGAATTTGCAAGTCTTCTCTTGAAAACCTTGAATGCTAGATCTGAATCTTCAAGTCCCTGAAACAATACACAAAACTTGTTAAAAAACAAATACACCGTTCCCTCTCCAGCAACGGCGCCAAAATTGATTGCTAAAATGAAAGAACAATCAAAGAGTTAAGAATTTACCGTGTAGCTTGTGGCTAACGAGTCGTGTCCACGAGGAGGAATGCAATGGAAGCTTTTCGGTGATTTGTTTAAAAACAAAGAATTGTGTTCGTTTTTTTTTAGTTGAAAAAAGAATGGAAAGAAGGAGATGATTAAAAGAGAAATTTTAACTTTTAGAGAAGGCTTTGGAGATGGTGATTTAAAAGCTTGAAGATTATCTTGTTGATATAATAAGGAAGAAAATCTGGGCTCACTATCTCACTACTCAAAAGCTTATTCTTCTATTGAAATCCTAAGTGCCTCAATTGGATCATAAGCAAACTTAAAGTTGATTTTTAGAAAGTTTGAAGTAAAGCACATAAGATGGTTGGAAGAGTTCACTCTTTTTTTGAAAAATCGTTTTAGAATCGAATGTTAAATCATCAAGCGCGAAGAAGTAAGAATGAAGTAAAAACAGTTCAAGAAACATTCATGAAAGAAGTAAAAGTTTAACACTCCAAACCCATCCTCATGTGCCTTCAAGAACACTTTCAAAAAGAAAGGCTCTAAGTAAGGCATGCAAATGATTCATTAGGTCTTTTTCTTTAAATAAGAAGAGAAGAAGAACTAGAGAGAGTTACAATAGTGAGCCCAGAAAACCGTTTTAGTTACTCATGGAAAACAACAAAGAAAGCAAATAAATAATGCAAGCCATACCGTAATACGAGTGGAAAAAAAAAGCAGCTCGATTCTTGTATGATGTCACTTCAATCTTCAAGTACAAGCACTCAATTCCTCTCTCTCACAAGTATTGATACTGGACTACAAATTAAAAAATAAGAATACAACTTTTGCACTATCCAACAAAGAGCCTAAATCCTTAAAAAATAAACACAAATTCTAATCCTAGTCTTCGCTCCATTTTGCTCTGCTGAAACTGATATTTATAGGGAAAAAACCAAAAGGGGGAATCCCGGGAAGATTGGAGGAGCAAACGCTTCCCCAACTGATGTAACAAGGCCGTAGAAACGCGGCTTGGGCGCGTTTCCGCGGCCCTGGTGTGGCTAGGTGGGCCACACCCAGTTGGCTGGCTCCCCTGATTTGGTGAATTTCCCGTATCTTCTTGGTTTTCTTGTTTCTGCTCCAAAAATTGACGAAACAGCCTTTGATTGTTTGGCTTCAACCGCTTGATTCAGGGAGGATTCTTCTCAACCTCTTGATATGCCAAGATTTTGCCCTAATTCCTTGATTTCGAATTTATTCTGAATTAAATCAGAATTTGTGGGCTTTTGGGCTTGTTTCTCTTTTCTTTCTTTTAGCACTTGGGCCTGCATTTAAAAAAAAAAAGAAGACTTATTAATAGGATTTATTAGCTAAAAAGTATGGTAAGGTGACAATGTAAATGCAATATATGTGACTAATCAGTTGTAGAGTGGATAGGAAGAGTATAAGTGAAACATATCAGTTTTTAGGAAATTTTCTTGTTTTATGATCTTCTAAGAAATAAAATTTTGTAGCCCTCTCAGCCACCGAGGCGGAGTATGTTACTGTTGGGACTTGTTGTGCACAAATCCTTTGGATGAAATATACTCTTCTTGATTATAATTTACATTATGACCATGTTAAAATATTTTGTTATAATATTAGTACTATTCATATGACTAAAATGCAAATCAACATAATAAGACTAAGCACATAGAGATTCGATACCACTTTCTTAGAGATCATTATGAGAAAGGTGATATTGAAATTGATTATGTTTCTACTGAGTTTCAACTTGCAGATATTTTTACTAAATCACTTGATTTTAACAGATTTTCTTTTATATGTGGTGAACTAATGTTTGTATTATTGATTGATGAGTTTTCATGATTGTTTACCCTTTTTGATGTATAACAAAAAGGGGGAGAAGTATGGAAGTATGGGTTTGTTTTGATGTTTATCTCATATATGTTTTCATGTTTTGATATTTATCTTCATATATTTCATGTTTTGTACTTAATAATAGAGCATCATTTGAGGGGGAGCTTTTACCTTCTTCGTATATTTTGTTTTATAGGAAGAGCAAACTAGCAATCCAAGGCAAAAGAGTAATAACAATCATAATACGAGGATTTAATGTGATTTCGGCCCAAATTTGGCCTTCATCTATGGGAGAACTTGAGAGAGTATTATTAATAAACTTGATATATAGAGACTAACCTTCTTCTTAATCTCACAGGAGTACTCTTCTTCCCCTCGAATCTACACCAAGATTATTAAAGATACTTTCTCTTTATGCACCATCACCTTCCTCTCTTTCTTAGATTTCTCTGATCTTCTTCATTTGAGATGATTCAATGCACTATGTTACAATCTTTATTTATAGGATTTTAAAACACAAATTCTATTCAGACTATGAGATGATCTTGGCCATCGGATGTTAACTTTCCTTGTTCTAGAAAAATTTAAACTCTTCAAACTTCAAAACAAATCTTTTGAATAAGAATTAATTCCTATTCGTACTCTACCAGAAAAGAAAACCCAATCGAATAGAAATTCGAATCAGAAACAGATTCAGCACAACCAGGTTAGTCGAGTTATACTTTTCATTAGTCGATTAATACATATATGAGTCAACTAATAACTTCAATTAATTGACTCCTGTAGATGTCTGAGTTTCTGTTGAACACCATTAGTGTGTCGGTAGATTATATTAGTCAACTTATTTGTTGCCTTCTGCTTGATATGCTTCTTTTCTCATTCTTCTTCTTCTCCATTTGATTGAATCTTCTTGAACCATCATTTCTTCTTGAAAACAAGACAAAATCCTAACAATCTCTACTTTGAGTTGCTTTTCAAGCCTTTTGCAAAAACATCTTAGATTTTGGATTATTAACTTGATTCTTTATTTGATTGTAACCGTACCATGAAGCCTTTAACTCTTGCCCCATCTTCCTTGTGCCTTTTGGTTAATTTACCGCCATGGCTTGGGCCATCTCGAGCCTCGTCTGAATGCACGTTTTCTTTTCTTGTAATACTTTTACCCAGTTCATGTCCCATTGCATTCTTTCTTAAAGCTCCACCTCGTGATGAGCTGCCTGATTGCATCTCAGATCTATTCTTGAGATCATAACTTAAGTTTATTTAGATTTCTTCTTTAATTTCTTTTGTAATTCTTAGGGTTTAGTTCAAGTTGATTTGTAAAGAAGGAGGAAGCCCTTGTAATTGAAGGTGACAGCATCAATAATAAGGTTTTTCTATTTTTCTTTCAAATTTCTTTTCTTTGTTATTTACTTGCTTTCTCTTTAGTATCATGCAACTTTTATTCTTTATCATGATTCCTTTAATCTTCATTGTGCATAACTAAATCTTTTCATAGCTTATTAATCTCCCCACTACTTTTAATTCTATGTTAGAATAAAACTGATTGAATCATATGCATACTTAACTCTAGGATTAGTAAAAGTTCTTTAAAGCACATGATGACAACTAATTTAATCTATATATGTTAATACTTCCCAATGGTTTTTCTCATCTTTACTTAGATAGCTTTGATATTTAATGTTGAATTCTTATTCTTCTTATTCTACACTTAGAAGGCTTAATAGTTTAATGTTGGTTTTAGTTAGTGATTATTTCAAATAGGATTTATTTATTATCTTATGTATCTTATTGAATTGAATGCGACTCTTAGGTATAACTTCTATGATCCAAAGTGAAGAATATTCTAGAATAAGTTAGTAAGTTAGTGGTGGTAGATGATTAGTAAATAAAATCATAATCTCCTAATTTTATCTTCATATTTCTATCCTAACATTTAACATAGAATTCTTTTTCTTTTAAAATGAAGAACCATTAGCCTATTTAGTGTCTAAAAAGATATTGAAACGCATGCATCGCATCTCTCCCTGAGGAGCGACCCGCATGGCCCTTACTACCTTGGTTAAATTGCAGGAATTAGAGTTCATCACATATCAGATAAATACTTTCCTTGAACTCTGTATTTTTGTCAATCAAATTTTGGAATCATTGCCGGGAGGGAACTATTTCTTTTATTTACTAGTTGGTTAATCTTTCTTCTCTGTTTTTGTGTGTAGGGAAAAATCATAGAAAATTAGCAATTGCAGAACATAAACAGAGGCTTTGTGACTCTGTAAAGAAGGCAGAGCACCTAACTTCACCACAAAAGTTGCGCAAACACGGCAAAAGTGTAACACCTCATTCCCGGAATACGTATTCAGATACGTGTTCTGATTTTTTTAATTGTATTCTTTCAATTTTATCTCGTATTTATTTTTATTTTTATGACATTTTATTTCATCGTTTGGTATTTGAATTCGGATTCCTAGATTTAGAATCAACCTGAGTCTGAACCAGGGACCCGATCCCAATGTTCTAATCAATTTGACCTTTTTGATAGTTAGATTTAATCAATTTCAGTTTCAAACATCATTTTCTAGCATTTAGATTTTTCATGTTTTTTAAAATTTTTTCGAATTAAATTGTAAATCTTTAAAATTAGTTTTGACCGATATCGCTGGTCGATTCTAGATCTTTTTTTTTACAAACGGAGGGAATTTCTAAATTCTGCTTTTTTATTATCCCTTAGAATCACATTTTCTAGTTTAATATATTTTTGGAGATTTTTCTAAAATTATCAAAACTTGACCAGATTTGGCGCCGACCGGTATCGCTGATGATTGATTTCAGGATTTTTAATTTGAAAATAGAATTCAATTTCTAAATCTTATTTCACCATGTGTCTTTAAATAAATTTATTATTTTTGAGAATTTTTAGGGATTGTTCTGAGTTATTTCATTTTCCGGGCTTTTCTGAAGTTTTCGGTATTTTCTTAGATTCTGGATTTTATCTAGATATTTTATTTCATTTTTCTATTTCCCAATTTATCTCCACCACTCATAATTACCTTCTTCTTTTGCTTTCTTTTTTTTCCTTTCAAATTTTTCTCAAAAATTCCTCCACACACACAAATATCTCAACCACTTTTTCTCTCTTCTCCTTAATGCATGTACTTCATCTCTCACCCAGACATGGACCTGGCCCTCGCATTTGGAATCAACCCAACTAGATGCGGGTTTGGTTTCTATGGAGACGCGGATCTCACTTCTTTTGTGTTGTGTATATATATATACCCTTTCTCTCTCTATCCCTCTTTCATTTCATCTTCCTCCTCTTCTTTCTCCCTCAAACCCAGCAGCTGCCCCACGTCCCTCCCTTGACCGATGACCTAGGTCGGTGACACCTCTCTGACCACCACCTCCTCCCTTTCTCACTCTCCAACAAACTCCCCAACACCATCTCCACCTTTATTTCACAACTCCATCACCACCATCACCAAAAAAACCCATAAAGCACCACATTCTCTACCATCTCCACCACCACTAACACACTTCATCCACCACCAACATCACAAACTCTTTACACTGTCGAGCTCTTCTATCCTAGCCTTTTTCGACTTCTGATACACCATTTCCATCAACTCTGTTTTCACCCAATTACACTACACTTGCACCCAAATGCTCTCCCCCTTGGCCTTCTGTCGTCGGACCCCACCTGGTCACGTCGCCACCAGGCCAGGCAAGGCTGACCCTCTCCCTTTCTCTATTTTCCCTTCTTTCTTCCCTTCTCTTCTCTTCTCTTTTCTTTTCTTTCTTTCTTTCTTCCTTCTTTTTTTACTTCTGTTTTCTCTCCCTTTTCTTTTCTTCTTTCTCTCCCTCCAGCCAACTCTATCTTTCTTACTCTTTCTCTTCTCTCTCACGCTCTCTCTCTAATTTTCTTTTTCTCTCTCCCCACTCTCTATCTTTCATTTTTCCTCTTATTAAACTCGACTCTCACATCCTTGTGTCTCTGTGATGCGGAGAGCTCTTAGCTGTGTCCGCATTCTTCTCGTGTCATGGCTAGATATGAAAGTCACTCCCTCGTACCAGCACTCCATGTAATGCGACCCTGTGTTCTCTCTCTCTCGATTCCTCTCACTCTCCTCTCTATATATATATATATATTGTTATAACATTGTGACAACGCGCACGGGCGTTGATAATTGGAGCTTTCAGACTTTGGGGATTTCCCTACATTTTCTGTAATATTAGGCGAGTGTTCTCGCTTTTCTAGATACCCCACTTTTACGGGCATTTTATTATATTTTCTGGGACTTTGTATTGTATTTCTGGACATGTGTATTAGTACCGGTGTGATGTATCTATATTCTAACTGATGCCTGTAATAGTATAGACGATATTATATTTATTTGTTATTTGGTACTAACATGTTGTGCAGGTATTTATACAGCCTTCGAGCTTAACCACTTAGTGATTCTATACTATAATCTCTGGGTTTAACCTCTCTAAGGTTTTTAAAGTCCTCTAGACTTTCTATATGCTACGCTTGGCAGGCGAACTTAGCGTCAGCACTTTACCGCCTACTTCTTTCGAGTGTAGTTACCCCGTGAGCCCGGCTGTGCTGTGAGTGATAGTATGGTGTTCATACGCATGTTGCGACACGTGCGTTTAGCTGTGTACGAGCGGTAATCACGCCAAGCGTGATAGCATCTAGTGTTGTATGTTAGCTTCGATCCAGCCCTTATTAGCTCCGCTTGGATGTTCACTTACTTGCTGCCCCCGCTTGCCTGCTTGATAATCTAACTATTATTCTTTCCTTAATGGTTGTGAAGAGTTTGAAACCATTACTTATATTGTTTTTCAACTATATAATTTTTCTGTATCATACTGATCCCTTATATCGGTACTATTTTCATGTATTTATACTGATCCCGTGTATCGGTATCATTTTCCTGTATCGGTATCATTTTTCTGTATTTGTACGATCCTTTGTATCGATACCATT